>WBNM01040191.1:0-98978 GCA_013399055.1 Ramphastos sulfuratus
GAATGTGACTTGACCCCGTTTCAAAAAAAGTTTGACATAGTGCTTCAACATTTCCGCATTCCTCTCCGACTACAAAGGCTGCAGCCGCCTCCTTCTGCTTTCTGTCTCTGCTCTCTGTCTTCGCACTCAATGAAATCCTTCATCTGCCTCTGCCAAAGGCAGCCGCATACCGCAAAAGGTCTCCGCAAGCTCCGCGCCCAAGCCCGGGCCAGGGACAAGCCGCCCCCCGGGGGTTCGAAATTGGGGTGGGGGGAGGGTCCCGGTAGGGCCCGGCCCCAGTCCCGGCCCCGCTGCCGCCGCTGCCGCCGCGCTCGGTGCTGCAGAAACGCGGACTCAGCCGGCTGCGGCAGCACTGAGAAGCCCAACTCGGTCCCCGGGGCGCTGGGACAGAGCCCTTTGGGGGTTTGGTTGGTTTGGTCATGTCCTTCCCGGGAAATAACCATTTTTTCCCCCTCTCTGAACCCACGGATTCTTCAGTGTTCTTTTGCCGCTTCCCATCCCTACAGAGTGGGGAGCTGCGGCAGGAAGGAAGCGTCCAGCAATGCTTTCGGGAAGCATCAGGAAAGTTCTACAGAACCATAAAATCATAGAATCGTTTCGGTTCCAAAAAACCTTTAAGATCATCCAGAACAACACCAGCACCCCACCGCCAACACCATCCCACTGAGGTGTTTGGAGCTAGACACACTGTCACAGAATCACAGGATGGTAGGGGTTGGAAGAGACCTTAGGGATAGAGTCCAAATCCCCTGCCAAAGCAGGATCACCTAGGGCAGGTTACACAGGAATGCATCCAGATGGGTCTTGAAAGTCTGGAGAGAAGGAGATGCCACAACCTCTCTGGGAAGCCCCTTCTGTGATGTGGAAAGCATTTTATACAGAGCCACTTCCTACTGAAACTCATGGCAGAAAAAAAGTAATTGAAGAAAAGGACAAAAGGGATGCTGATCCCTGTCTCCACAGGGAAAAACACACCTGGAGTGCCTAACAACTAGTCCTCCCATCTGAGAGCCTGCAGTACATGCTTTTCTGGACCTTAAGGATGACTTTGGTCCACCTCCAGAAACAGCCCTTGTGGTGGTTTAAGTGGGAGGGAGTGGAGCTGCATTCCTGGCTTGATAGGGCTCTCAAAACCTGGAAGAGACTCCCCATGGAGGTGGTTGAATCCCGGTCCCTGGAAGCGTTTCGAAGAGGTGGAGATGTGGTGCTGATGGACATGGCTTAGCAGTAGCCTTGGAAGAGTTAGAGAATGGTTGGACTCAGTGACCTCACAGGTTTTTTCCAATCAAAACCATTCTACGACTCTGCAATTCCCTCTTACAATGGAAAGCTAAGAGGGTTTGTAAGTCATAAAGTATGTATTGAGGACTTGGCATCACACACTGAATTAGAACAACTAAAAAAATAGACAGAATACAATGCAAACAAAAGAATTCATAGCAGAAATAATCATCTAATAGAATTCATAGTGCTACTAGTAGACCTGAAATCCTATAGCTTAAATTAAAGAGGTTTTTCTTGCTTCACCACTGACCCCAGCAATTTCATGTGCCTTTCCTATTTCTGAGAGGTTTAGTAGCAGCACCTGAGGGGCTGGGGAGAGCAGAGGGGAGACCTCTGATTTCCGCTGATGAAAAGAGAGAGCTGGTACCACTCATGCCTTCAAGGAAAAGGCCAGTGGCATGTGAGTGTTTGAAGGAGAACATGCACACTTGGCAAGAACTTCATTTATGACCATGATACATTTTAGTTCAAATCACAGAAGTTCCTCCACAACTTCCAAAGTCGAGGACTGATCAGAAAAAGATGCTGAAATGAATGGCAGACCCCAAAACCTTTAGACATGGAAGTGCCAAAGATTCACATAGGGATGAAGTCTTCAGCTGTGAAAAAGCACATCGCTGTACAACCTTCTACCTTCCCTTCTCTGCTTTGGAACATCGATGGCTTTGTTAAATATATCCTGCTCTTCTGTTCCACTTTTTTCTTTGTTTTCCTTCCTTCCTTCCTTCCTTCCTTCCTTCCTTCCTTCCTTCCTTCCTTCCTTCCTTTCTTTCTTCTTTCCTTCCTTCCTTCTTTCCTTCCTTCCTTCCTTTCCTCCCTCCCTTCCCCTCTCTTTCTTTCCTTTCTTTCCCTTTGCCTAATTTTTAGGCAGCTGTAAGAAGCTTGCTACAGAACCCCCTGCTCAGGTTCCCGGGGCTTTGGCTGTTTCACTTTACATGCAGACAGCTTCAGTTTTGGGGAAGGAGAAGTGAAATCTTGATTGCTGTCTCCCCCTGAAGATCTTTAGACTCCAGCCAGGCTCCGCTGACTGAGCAGGGGCTGAGCTGCACTGGGTCCTTTGGCCAGCTAAATGTAGAGCTTCATGTTGAGGATGAAGGTGGGAGGGAGATTTCTGCAGTCTCCTGACATTTACCTCTGTGCCAGAAATGTGTTGACTCATCATTCTCCTGACAGGAGAGAGGACACAGCCTCACCCTCTCATTCCTTGGTCCCTAAATATGTTGAGGGAAGTGCCTGCAGCAGTTCTGTCCTGCACAAGCATTGAGTCTGCCTTACAGCAGAGACAACCATGCTGAGGCTGTCAAACCCAACACAGTTAACACATAAACGTGACACAGAGTTAATGTAGCTTTATATGAGCCTCAGGTTTGGGATTTTTTTCAGGGTTTTCCTTCAAAAAAATACCAATGTGACTTTTTTTCTCTTTCCTCTACACCTGAGGAATCAAAGTACTTTGTCCCACACACTACAAAGAAGCTATGGAACCCCCTAAAATTACCTAAACTCATTTTCTCTGTTTTATTTATATACAAGTCTTGGAGGTTTTTTAATTTCAGGAAGGAATTTCCAAACGTGATTCAATCTAAGCAGCAACTAAACCAGAGGATATGACAAAGACCTTGTTGTGGAGGCTGAAATTACTCACCTGAACTGTCTGGATTCTTTGAAAAGAGAAAACCTCCTAATTTGTTTTCAAGCTCAATTAATTTGTTTTCAAGCTCAAAAGTCAAGAAGACATTTCAAATAACTCACATTTTAGAACAGCTCTAAACCACCTCAAAACACACTTTAAATAAAGTGGTTTGTTCCTTTTCTTTCCTTTAAAATATTTAACCTTTTGTTTTCCTGGAAGCTTATAACAGCTCTGCTTTAGAATAGATAAATCTGCATTGATTTTTTTTATCAACAACAATTTCTTCCCTGGGCAGAAATTAATAAATCTTTTGTTTCTTTTAGAATCCAAAACATCTTTGTAGAAATCTGCAGCTTTGGATAATTTTTTTTTTTTTTTTAAAAAAAAGCTTATTAAATGTGATTATGAAGTTAATTCTTATCAATTTGGTTGTTAATTCTAAACTCAATTCTAAAGTGTGGCTTTGGGTTGTTTTTGGGTTTTTTTTGTTCTGGAAAAACAGAAATTTGGGAATGTGTTGAAAAAGAGTGAGAAAAAAATTCTTTCTCAGTCGATTATTTCAAGTTTTTTCTTTGTGAAAATGTGGTTTCCAATTCTAATATTTTTTATTTTAGTGGTGGTGTTAAAATCACAGGGAAAAAAAAAAAAACAAACAGCTTATGCTGAAATGCAGTCAGGAAAGCAAATCCTTGCTTTAAATTGGACTGAGATTCCCATCAAAGCCCATGAAAACAAACAAAAAACCTGTGCAGAAATCATTTTGTTAAGCTGAACTCTGTAACGCTGTGCTGCAAACAATGACCAAAGCAGTGGTGTGGGGTTGGGAGCAAGCAATGACCATAATGAGTCTGAAGGAGCTGATGAAAGAACCTGGCAGTGGTGGGCAGCAGCAAGATGTGTGGTGAGCAGACTCAGAGCTGCAGAGAGGATGAGGCAGGCAGGGGGTGGCTGTGCTCTGCTTTATCTGTGTTTTGGGAACAGCCGAGGTTCTGCTGGGCAGGCAGAGTTCGATCTTGCAAGCTGCAAAGCAGCACAAAACTCCCCTTTTCCAAGGGCAGATTCTTTGCTTCTTTTTTAAGGACACATTTTCATAAGGCTTTTGGAGGATGGTTTGCGCTGATTAGGGTTTGGTTTTGGTTTGTTGGGTTTTGTTTTGTTTTGGGTTTTGTTTGTTTTGTTTTTTGTTTTTTTTTTTCTGGGTTGGGTTTGATGAGGACTTTTTAATTATTACTATTAACTTGTATCTTCAGCCTCAGTTCATATGATTTTTACCCAACTTTTCAGGGCATTTACCCTCAAGAAAATACCTGAACTGAAGAGTCCAGCTACAGACATCAGTCACTATTGTGAATATCAACATGAAGCATCTGCTGTAGACAGAATTTGGTTTAAAACAGTAGGATAAATTATGATGCTTTTTAAAGTGCCCTTTAGCAAGCCAAAAGAGGTTTTATAAACAAAACAATTAAGATTTGCACTGCCTAGAAAAATGATTTCTCACAATACCTTTCAGGTCTCACATCTCATATGAACTTGGGAAAGAATTATTTTCACCTTTTCTTAGGTGTGTGTTAGATGTGGGTGAAAATGAGCTGCACCCAGTCAATATTTTAAAGCTTCTTTTAATGAAGTTTGGGAATTATTTTCACCTCTCCTTAGCTGTGTTGGCTGTGTGTAAAAATGAGCTGTAAATGCATTTTAAAAATGAGCTGCAAATGTATGTTTTAAAGGAGCTGTAAATGTATGTTTTAAAGGAGCTGTAAATATATACTACACATTTTCAAGCTTCTTTTAATGAAACTTGAGAAAGAATTCTTTTCATCTGCCATCATCCCTTTTAGGGACTACAAATGCAGGCTGACTGTTTTAAAGCTTCTTTTATCAGGCAGAATAAGAGATCTGATATAACTAAACACTAAGAATTGGTTCTAATATTAAAATATTTTCCATGGGTACCTTCATAGAGTTGAACATCACAAAAAAAAAACCCAAAACAAATGAACAAACAAACAAAACCTCAAAACCACCACCTCCAACAACAAAAAAAACCCAACCCAAACCTAAGTCACAAAGACAGAAAAATAATTCATTACTATTCCCATAAAATATTTTCCATATGTAGCTTCATGGAGTTGAATCACCAAAAAAGAAAAAAAAATCTAAATTATAGAGATAGGAAAAAAATCCATTTATATCCCCATTATGTTTTAACCAATTCAAGTGAGAGAAAACACTGCCCAGTGGATGTAGAATGTGAGCAGCCACTGCAGAACTGGCACTGGGTAAAGCGTCTAAGTCCACTGCTGGATGCTTTTTGAGTTTATCTTTCAGTCAGAGCTTTTGTTTCCAGCAGGTAATTTTCTGGTTTACAAGCTGTATCTTTTTGTTACTGCAGTCATAAGTGCTGCTGTGGGGCTTCTTGTTTCAAAGAACCAGAACATAGGTTGGCATAGACTCACAGAATCACTTGGGTTGGAAAAGACCTTTAAGCTCATCCGGTCCAACCATTCTCTAACTCTACCAAGGCTGGGGATAAACCATGTTCCTCACCACCACATTTCTGCCTCTTGGAAATACCTCCATGGATGAGGAATCAACCTCTTCCCTGGGCAGCCTGTGCCAGGCTTTGAGAACCCTTTCAGTCAAGAAATTTCTTCTAATTTTCAATTTATTCTCAAGTCCAAGAACCTGCAGCCTGGGAGCAGCTGTTGTTTAAGCATGCAAACATTTCCCTATATTTGTGGACGCTTTAAGTACTGACCAGTGGCAGAAGCAGCCAAGAATGGTGCTATGACTACAGCTAAGGTAAGTCTGCTTGCACCAAAGTCTCTGAAGACTCCAAGGAACACACCTGAGTGGATCCACCAGCTGGATTTTCTTATTCAGCTCTTAAGGCAGGAGCCAGTGAACCTTGGTGGCTTTCTTCAGCACCTTGATTTGGAGGTGTTTGGCAGTCTTTGTACCAAAGTGCTTGCAGGCACAGCCAGGGACAGCAAAGGACAGAGAAGGGGAAAGATCTACTGAAGATCATGCTGCAGATCAGTAGGGAAAAGGCAGAGCAAGAAGATGGAGATTTACAGAGTCCCGATCCCATGACTTAGCACAGGGGTAGCTAAACTGTGGCATGCATGCTGCAAACACTGCCCAAGGTGGTGGGGCACCACCATGATGCTGGCAGTGGAATATGCTTGGTAATCCAAATCCCTAAGAGGAGTGACAGTGAGGAAGCAAGCCAGTGGGCTCTGCTGAGATGGCCACTGCCAGCTCAATCTGGGACCCCCCAGCATGCAGTATGAGGTGGCACTTCCAAGGAGCCGGTGCCATCTCCCATCTGTGGTGTCTTGCTGGCACTCTTCCTCTCAGCTCAGAGTGCTGAGCCAAGGGGGCTCTGTCCTGGCCTCATGATGAATTTTTTTGAATGGGGCTTGTGGGAGGCAGGAATATTTGCCACCCTGAAGCTGGCAATAGCCAGAGGGACGCAGTAGAGAAAGGATTTGTGTCTTCTTTTCTTCCAGGTGCTTTCCCTAATCTGCAGTCATCACTCACTGGCATTGGATTCTATACTTCTTGATAGCAGTATTTGGCACAGGTAAGGTTCTCCTCTCTGCCTTTATGCCCTTTTTACTAAAGTGGCTTTTTCATCTGCTTCAGCTCAGTATATTTACACCTGTGTGTATATACTCAGTGCTTGGCTCTATCTGTTTTTTTTTTCCACACCACTTGTGACCACTCATGTCTTGTCTCTGCTGTCCACTTGGTGTAGCAGAAAAGCAGAGACAGCTCCTGAGCTGCCCATGGAAGCTTCCCAAAACCTCCTACCTGATTTCTACACCATAATCCTACAGTTTTGGTGTCTTTCAGGACTTCAGACATGACTCACAGGCTGACTTTAAATTTCAGAGTGTAGCTGTGATCAGGAAAGTTTGCCACAGAGAACAGGACTTGACTCAGCTGATCCATCCCCTGGTAAACCCCATTTAATCTGCTGCTAACAGTGACTAACACAGGATTTTATAACTTTTTGCTTATCTTGGTGTTTCACAGAAAGAGAGCAGACTTCAAATGGAGATAATGCCTGGATCAAGGTCTCAAACATCTTCCAGTTGTGGCTTTCCTTCTGCCATGCAGAAAGAACCTGCCTTATCCCAGATCTCACACGGCACTTACCCAGTGGGTGGCCAGCAAGCTTTTCTTGTGCTGCTCTTGGGAATGAAGCAGATTTGATCTGGAAATTGCCAGCTCACCCAGAAGCCCAACATGCCATCTGCAGAGTCCCATTTGGGAGGAAAATGACATGTTTGCTCCAGCCTAATGAAACACTCAGCAACCTTTGTGCTAGAAAAGCTGCTGTATGAGGTGGGAACCTGCCCAAAGCATTCTATCTATAATCTAATGAACCAAGTAATCAACTAGAAATAGACAAGAAAGCCAAGATGTCAAATAGACAGCCAAGGAATCAAATGGAAATAGCCAAAAAAGCCAAGATGTCAAATAGATAGCCAAGGAATCAAATGGAAATAGCCAAAAAAGCCAAGATACCAAATAGATAGCCAAGGAATCAAATGGAAATAGCCAAAAAAGCCAAGATATCAAATAGATAGCCAAGGAATCAAATGGAAATAGCCAAAAAAGCCAAGACATCAAAGAAATCAAATAGAAATGGCCAAGAAAGCCAAGATATCACATAGATAGCCAAGAAATCAAATATAGAATCAAAGCATCATAGAACCACAGAATGGGTTAGGCTGGAAGGGACCTTGGAGATCATCTACTCCAACCTCCCTGCCACATCCAGTCTCTGATGGGAGTTAGAATCAATGTAATGGAAATTAAGTTGAAATGCTGCAACATTTGACTGCAGAATAAAAACCAAATGACCAGTGTGAAGTTGCTGGGAGCTGGTGAGAAACTGCTGCAGAGAAGCATGGTGTGATAGCAGCCAAGGGATGGAGGGGCTGAGGAGTGGCTGCTGGGCAGCAGCTGCAGCAGGGAGCTGGGTTTACTATTTGTAACTGAGGGTTACATCACAGCATTAATTGATTTATGCAGGTCTGTCAGATCTGTGCTGTTTATTGATCCATATCAAGAAGCAATTGGCTGAATGTGCAGTTTACACCTCTGGTAAGGCATTCAAAACCACTTCCTAAAGACAAGCAGGTTGATAAGTACAAGTATTCTAGCCCAGGGTCAGGCAACCCACAGGAGGAAAAAGGCATTTGAGAATGATCTAATCCTGCTCCAGAGAACTGGGATGGACCAGCTGGATATTAGGAAAAATTCCTTTCTGAAAGAGTGATCTCTTCTCCCTAGTCTCAGGTGACAGAATGAGAGGGAATGGCCTGAAATTGTGCCAGAAGAGGGTTAGGAAAAATTTCTTTGCATCCACAGCCTCCCTGGGCAACCTGGTCCAGTGTCTCCCCACCCTCACAGGGAAGAATTTCTTCCTAATCTCCATTCTACATCTCCCCTTTCCCTGATCAAAGCCATTGCCCCTTGTACTCTCACTAAAAGCTCTTGTCAAAAGTCCCTTCCCCAGCCTTCTCGTAGCCCCCTTCAGGTACTGAAAGGCCACTCTAAGGTCTCCCCAGAGCCTTCTCTTCTCCAGGCTGAACAGCCCTCTCAGCCTGTCCCCACTGGGGAGGTGCTCCAGCCCTCTGATCATCTCGGTGGCCTCATCTGGACTTGCTCCAAAGGTTTCCATGTCCTGTTGTTGTCTGCTGATTTGAAGGGCAATGAGCCTTTGGTAGGGCAGGTGTGTCTGCAGGATGGAAGCGCTGCTGCCAGTGCTGCAGAGAGTACAAAGTGACCTCATTGCAGATCTCGCAGCTTCTATCAATCAGTGTCACTACCATAAATGTCTTTGCATGTCTCCAGGAACAATGAATGCCCTCCAGGCTGCAATCTGGTTAGAAAGTGCAACAGTAGAATATGAAAGGGACTTGAGAAATCCATGTGGAGCATGCACCAACTCATTTTAGGAACATTCCAGATTCAGAAATACATGAGCTGGGTCATACCCACACATACCAGAATGCTTCTATCAAGTATAATTATGCAGTAGATTATGTACAGTGGATGCCTGCCAATAGTCCCTACTTCTATGACCACTATTATGGGATGGTCAGTTCCAAGTGTGCAGTCCGTTCTTCATCAAGAGGTCACAGAATCACAGAATGTTAGAGGCTGGAAGGGATCTCCAGAGATCATCCAGTCCAACCCCCCTGCCAGAGCAGGATCACCCAGGGCAGGTCACACAGGGGCATGTCCAGGTGGGTTTGGAATGTCTCCAGAGAAGGAGACTCCACAACCTCTGTGGGCAGCCTACTGCAGGGTTCTATCACCCTCAAAATGAAAAAGTTTTACCTTCTGTCTCTGTGGCACCTCCTCTGCTCCAGCTTGCTCCCCATTGCCCCTTGTCCTGTCCTTGGACATCCTTGAGCAGAGTCTGTCTCTGTCCTCCTGACACTGCTCTTCACATCTGGATCAACATGTACGAGGTTACCCCTCAGGCTCCTCCAAGCTAAAGAGACTCAGCTCCCTCAGCCTTTCCTCACAAGGGAGATGTTTCACACCCTTCAGCATCTTTGTGGCTCTGCACTGGACTCTTCCAAGCAGTTCCCCACTCTCCTTGAGGCCCTTTAGGAAATTAGGGAGTTGGTTTTCTCAGGCTTGATGCAAGCAATGTGCAGTAGTTATTAAAAGCCAATGCTGATGTCAGGATGTCACATTACTAATTTCTATAGCAAGCAGAGGAGCTAAACATGGGATTTCTGGTACCAGAAAATACCAACAACCAATAAATACCAACAACCAATAAATACCAATGACCAATTTTGATTATGGAGGAAAAAAAAGGGGGGGGTGGGGTGGGGAAGGGAGGTCAAAACAAAGATCTCTGTAGTGCAATCTCCGACAGCACAATGGATGGCTAGGGGAAGAGTTTAAACACAGTACTATTAGTTCCCTGCTCTAATACTACTTCTTCAAGACAAAGGAAATTTTCTGAGGTTTAGAACTAGGGATCAAACCCCCAGAGTTCAAGTTCCTACTCTTGCCTCTGCTATTTGTGCATAAAGCTGAGCAAAGAAAGAGTGTGAGCAGCAGCCCAGCCATAGCTAATGTGACTCTTGGGCCCTGCTTTACAGGGTGAAGACTGTGGAGGGTCCAACACAAGGGAACACTGTCAGTGCTGATGCCAGTGAAGTAAAATCCTTATTTATCTCCTCCTAGCTAAGAATGTCCCAAAGTTGAAAGGGAAATTGCATCACCTCTCAAGCGTGGGTGTGCACAGGCACACATGCGTGTAGGCACAGCTCAAATATTTCCCTCTGAACAGAAGCTAACACCGCTGGCAAAACCTCACCAGAGATTGCAATGAGATGACATTAAAAGGCAGAATGGTTACCTGGGGGTTAAGCTGTGTAATTGCTCATTTGGGGCTCATGCAAATCTATTGAAATCAGATTTAATAACAGACAAAGTTATGTACAAAACTGTACCAAATGCTCGGGCTCCGAAGCAGAGAGACCTGGGAGTGCTGCAGAAATCCAAGTCAGGGCAAGACCAGGGTGTGGACAACTCCCTCGTCTTCCTCTTTTCCTCATTCTCTATGCATTCTCAATTTCTGCAGAAGACTGGGCTGGACAGGACCTGTGGCACCTTTCCCACTAGGACAGAGAGGCAGAACCCAGAGAGTTATTGGGGTTGCTCCCTGCGGATCAGCTCAGACGTCCTTCTGAGCTCCCCAGCCCCCAGCTAACACAGCTATTGCGTTGCTTTTTTGTTTCCTGAAAGCTTTGCCACGACTCAATTTACTGCACACATTCTCTAAGTATCAAGTGCAAAAGGAAAGCAGGAGGAGGAAAAGAAAGCAGTCAAGGAGATAGGTGTGCATAGCTTGCTTCACCCAGCCTGCCCATTACGGGCTCTCATTGACATCCGAGTCTCTCTGCTTCACTGATTAAACCTCCCTGATCTGTTTCTATGTCACAACTGAAAACATCACCCAGACCTACCCTTTGGCACAGTGCAGAGGTGAACCTTTCCATACTAACTCTGTGCCTGAATGCTTCACAGAGTCACAATTTCTTCTTATACATATCTCGATTCCAGGAAAGACCAAAGTATCACACGGGAACTCATCAGGCATTTGGATGTCCACATTTATAATCACAAGGCAAAAAATTCCCACTCTGCTCCTGCCTAAACTGAAGTACAGATTGCCCAGGGAGGTTGTGGATGCTCCCTCCCTGGAGGTGTTCAAGGCCAGGTTGGATGGGGTCTTGAGCAAGCTGGGCCAGTGGAAGGTGTCCCTGTCCATGGCAGCAGGGTTCAAACTGGATGATCTTGAAGGTTCTTTCCAACCCAAATCATTCTAAGAATCTATCCACTCAGTAATTCAGGTTCCTGTGTTTGGGGATACAGATATTACCACCAGGACTCTGTTATTTGATTCTAAAATCAAATGACCTCCTCTCTTCTGGTCAATAGTCCCTCCCCAGCCTTCCTGTAGGCCCCCTTCAGATACTGGAAGGCTACTATAAGGTCTCCTGGAAGCCTTCTCTTCTCCAGGCTGCAGAGCCCCAACTCTCTCAGCCTGTCCTCATAGGAGAGCTGCTGCAGCCCTCTGATCATCTTCATGGCCCTCCTCTGGGCCTTTCATGCCCAGAAAGAAAGAGATAGGATGCTAAAGATTATGGATTCATTTCACTTATTAACCAGCAACAGCATTTTTGGTGCTCATCATCCAAAAGAACAAATGAAAAAAAAAAAAAAAAAAAAAAGGATATGGAAGAGTGCTGCAGCAGCCTCATTGTTCAGTAATGTTCTAGCAACTCTTAATGATTCAGCACACAAAAAAACCCCATAGGAATGAAAGCAGTAGCTGTGGTTATTGCTTATCAGCTACACAACAAGAAATTTGACTCAGCAAATGAGGTGTCAGTGCCAGACACATCAGATCAAGCACACAACTGCCTTTTGCTGCAGGGGAATAACCACGGCACAAAGTTAAAATGAAACTACAGAGTGGTTGTTCTGAACACCCAGAAAGAGCAAGAAAAATGACTGGTGTGAAGTCTGTTTTCTCTTGCCATGCACTGGGCTTTGGGTATTTGGAAAGTGATTTGCATTTAGTTGTTCAGTCTTTTAGCACAAAGGAAAAGAAAGGTTGGTTCTGAAAAATATGGGGTTTGTCTGAGGTGTTGCTATGTCTGCCCCTTACAGTCTGTAAAAAGAAAACTGGCAGCAAAAGAAGCCTCAAAACTACTCCTGCAGTATATCCACAGCAGTTATTTGGAATATAGAAACAGAATAAGTTAGTGTCTGCCAGTTGAGAACAGCAGCACTGGAGTCCTGAATCAGTGTTTGAAAGCCTGTCACTGAGAGCTGAATCCATGAGGCACTGGGATAGCTTGCCCAGAGAAATTGTGGAGGCTCCAAGCCTGGCAGTTGAGCAAGCTGGGCTGGTGGAAGGTGTCCCTGCCCATGGCAGGGGAGTTGGAATTGGGTGATCTTGCAGGCCCTTTGCAAGCCAAATCATTCTATGATCCTGTGACTCTGATGCTATGCTGTGAGCATCACTCTTTCTAAACTTAACACTTATCTTTCAGGTTTTCGGTGCAGGGAAACGTGCCTTTCCTTAAGGGAACTGCCTCACCTTTCTGCCCTGCAAGTTGGAGGTGAGGGCAGTGGTGAAAAGCAACTTGGCCATTTTTGGGGGTGAGCAAACTGTAGGATTTAAAACAGGAAACCAACTTAAGCAGTCCAACTTTGGAACCTTCTGACCACATCACAGCATCACAGAATCACAGGATCATAGAATCACAGAATCAAAGCGTCACAGAATCACAGAACAACAGGATCACAGAATCATAAGATGACAGAATCACAGAAAAACAGNAAAAACCAAACCAAACCAAACCAACCAACCAACCAACCAACCAAACACTCCCCCCAAAAAAACCAACCAAACAAAAAACCCCAAAACAAAAAACAAACAAACACCCCCCCCCGCTAAACCCTTATCATTGTCCCAGTGCAAAGAGATTGTTACTTATGGCTCCAGGCTGAAAATCTTCCAGAGCTGACAATACACAGCTTGAAAAAATGTTGCACGACCATAAATGAATTTCGAGTGCCTAAAATCAGGTTCATCCAGAGTAGCCTCTGAGATCCTGTGCTCAAAGCCTTCTGTGGAGCTCTGTTCTCCTTCAGACATCTCTAAATTCTGGGCTGTTTCTAATTTTAATTAAAGAGAAATGATGATACAAGATATCTTCTTTCATGGAGCCCAGAAGGAAGAATGAGAATTAGAGAAGGGAGTGAAGGAAGCAGGGCTTATGAGTGACAGGAAATACAGGATTCTATTAAACATTCTTTGAAATCAGCATGGTTTGTTTCTTCTCAAAGGCTGCCTTTCAGCTCCTAGTTCCACTAACTACCTTTTGAAATGGATGCCAGCACTCTGTTCGTTTGGAGTTTGTTCATTTCATCCAGGGGTGGGAGATTAATGTTAGAAAACAGGAAGGAAAAACACTTTGCCTCAAAGTGTGCCAACAACACCAACAAAAAAAGGTAGCTGAATGGAATCATAGAATTGCCTGGTTGGAAAAGACCTTAAGATCACCAACCCTAACCATAACCTAACACCTCCTTGCACACAGCTGTTGGATCATGTCCCTGAGTGCCTCCTCCAAACGTCTGTCAAACAGGGATGGTGACTCCAACCACCTCCCTGGGCAGCCTGTTCCAGTGCCTGCTAAAGAACATTTTCATAGCTAACCTCAATCTAATTACTGGCACAGTAGGAGATCTCCTTGCCCATGGCAGGGAGGTTGCAACTAGGTGATCTTGAAAGTTTCTTCCAACCCAAACCATTCCATAATTCCAAGATTCCACTTTATGGGCAAAAATCTGTTCTGACTGCTTTTTTAGACAGATTCACTGACTGCAGTAACAGTTGAATTAGCACAAGTTAAAACTTGGATCCACTGAATATAAGAAGGGATCCTCTTTTGATGGTTATTGTTTTCCATAAAAGAGTGAATTACAATAATCTGGGTCAAGTAATTCTAGCATCAGTTGACTTTTTGTTGGTATTTTCGTTTGGGAGAGGCTTTACCTAAATTAGCAGAGCCTTTAAGCAACAGGGACCCACAGTTCAAGCCCTTCATAGAATGGGTAGGGTTGGAAGGGACCTTAAAGATCACCTAGATCCAACCTCCCTGCCATGGACAGGGATATCCCTCAGCTAGACTTGGCTGATCAAGGCCTCATCCAGCCTAGCCTTGAACACCTCCAGGGAGGGAGCATCCACAGCCTCCTGGGCAACCTTCTCTCAGCGGTGTAGAAACCAGAGTTTAATAGAAGTAATTCCTCCACTTTTTTCCCCCAGGCTTTTTTTCAGTGAAAGTGACAGAGTGGGTTGGTGAGGAGAGGTCCTGCCAAGTGTGATGCTGTAAGGTGCTGCAGGAACACACAGCTTCAGAAATGCAAGACTTTTGTGTCAAGCCATGAAGTCCATTTCTTGGAGCATATGCTTTACTGCTGAACTTGGTACCATGTTCTGAGATCAGCTTGGGAAAGAATCACAGAATAGATTAGGTTGAAAGAAATCTCAGAGATCATCTCCTCCAACCTCCTCACCATGGGCAGGGAGCCTCTCAGTTAGACTCAGCTACTCCAGACCTCATCCAGCCTGGCCTTGAACGGCCCCAGGGAGGAGGCAGCCACAGCCTCCCTGGGCAGCCTGTTCCAGAGTCTCACCACCTTGCTATATATTTGGGCCAGACTTCTTCTCAGCCCCTTTGATTAAGAAATCCTCCTGAAATGTGGAAAACAGAAGAAATTTCTACATGTTGTATATTTTTCTTTGGGTCAGAAAAAACATCAGAGAATGGTTCCTGGGACACTTTGAGATCTGATATCTAAGGACACTAAGAAGTAGAGAAGCTAAAACTAAAAAATCAAGAGGAGGCTGAATATATTTTTCAAGAGAGTAAAGCCCAGAAACCAACACAGGTCAGGAAGGACAATAACTACCTTTCCATTTCAATTAAATTCAAATGATGCCTACAAACTGCAGTTGGTTCTTATTACAGCCACAGAATCACAGAATGGCTGAGATTTGAAGAGACCTTCGGAGGTCATCTGTTAACAACTGCCCTGCTCAGGCAGGCTCAACTACAGCCACTTGCCCAGGACCACATCCAGATGGCTTCTGAACATCTCCACAGATCATATGGCTTAGGTTGGAAGGGACCTCAGAGATCACCTACTCCAACCTCCCTGCAGGGACACTTCTGAACCAGACTCAGCTGCTCAAAGCCTCATCCAACCTGGATTAAAACTCTTCACCCTCTCCAGGCAACCCGTAGCATTTGTTTGTGCAAAGGAATGACTGAGAAGAAGACTTTGTTCTTGAGTCCTGCCAGGACTTGCAGAGGTACCTCTCACTTCTGCAGACTGAGGATTCAGGCTGGATTTCACTGGCTGCTTATTTCCCTGATTGATAGTGATGACCTACTGGTCCCAAGACACGTGGAAAAGTGATTTTAGTGAACTTCACATCTAATCTAAAGATACTTGTTCCTTGAGAAGTGAACATTTGCTCCCACCACACAAAATAATACTGGGTCTGTGGCTCTGGAGCCACAAATGCAGCCTCAGGCCATTGTGTGTGGCTCTGACGGAATCCAGAGACCCTGAGGGAATTCCTCCCTGTGGCTGGGGACTGCAGGAGGACTGTGGTTGTTACACAAGTGAGCCCTGTGACCCAAATGAGACAGGGCAGGACAGCTGAGAAAACATGGCACCAGGCAGGCCCCTTCCCTGCTTCTTTGAGTGGGCAAAGTATGGAAAAGGACAATGAAGGAACACAAACCACAACCCCCTGCTGTAATAAGGGTTTGGAGGTGAGGCCAGGGCTATTGAAGAGTATAAGCAGAGATGTTTTTTATTCCCTTCCAATGTCTACAAAAGAAAGTGGGAGCATGGTGAGTGGAATGGCTGAGCAGCCTCTTGTGTGTCCTCTCCAAAGCCTGTGCTCAAGGGTCAATGCATTCTGCTCTTTGATGGTCCTTTGTGTAGCAGTGACAATTCTTATCCCCATTTCTCTGCCCCTTTGCACATCTCTCATGGAACAATTACTAAAAAAATCCAAACCAAGACAAGAAAAAAACCCAACCCAGATTTGGAGTTGGTGGTGAACAATGACAATGTTTTGCTCTCTAGGCTCCCTCTTCTGGCTCTGGACTAGTAGTTTTCACACGAACGTTGCTCCTGGAATCTCACTCATTTCTCCTAACTGAGGTATGACTTCAGTGCAGAAAGAGAGAAAGAAACCCTGGGGAAAGGTGAGAAACTCCATCCTTGCCCAAGGAAAGAATGGAATCAGTAGCCAAAGAAAAGTTCAGCATTTTCAAGGTGTGGTGGCAAAAGCAATTTCAAAAGCATGAAATTACTCAGTTAGTAGTAAATGTCCAATAGGTTGTAGGTTAAGCATGGTGAATGTTGTAGCTGGAATGCATTGGAGCCAGTAAAAGAACAAAGTAGTATCCCTCTGTGTCAACTACAACCAGAGATGGGCAGAGGGCTGGAGCCACTCTCCTGTGAAGACAAGCTGAGAGTTGAGCCTGGGGAAGGGAAGGCTGCAGAGACCTTACAGATGCATTTCAATATCCAAAGGAGACCTACAGGAAGGCTGGGGAGGGACTGTTCAGAAGGGCCTGTGGGAATAGGACAAGGGCAATGGTTTTGAGCTGGAGCAGGACAGAGTTAGGTTGGACAGCAGGAGGAAGCTCTGCACAGTGAGGGTGGGAGGCACTGGCACAAGCCGCGCTGGGAGGCGGTTGAGGCTCATCCCTGGAGACATTCAAGATCAGACTTGATGTGACCCTGGGCAGCCTGATCTAGTTGAAGGTGTCCCTGCTGCCTGCAGGGGGGTTGGACAAGATGAGCTTTGAGGGTCCCTTCCAACCCATTGCACTCTGTGACTCTGAAGTTGTGAACAACTCAGATTCCTGCTCTAGTTGGGGGTGTTCCTGCTTACTGCAGAGGGGCTGGACTAGATGACCTCTAGAGCCACTCCAACCCAGTGCATTCTAGGATTCTATGACTCTGTGATTCCATGGTATCAGGATTCTAGGACTCTATGATTGCACGGCTCCATGATTCCATGAACAGTTGTACTGGGACTGAAATACTTCTGTAGCTCACACAGTTTTTTTCCACAGTGGCTTCAGCAGACCATAATAAACTCTTTTGAAGCCTACAAGGTGCAACTCCGGTCTTAAGAGTTCAGAAAGAAATAGGCTTCCATGGCTTATAACATCCAATCAATCACAACTAAAGATCTCATCACATCAGTGAGGGAATGGCACAGAAGGCACAGGAACATATTTGGGTCAAGCCATGTCAATGGCCATAAAAACTACAGAACAGGCAGCTGCTTGAGGATAAAAGGAAGGTTTGGGAGTTGAACATATTTCTCACCCCCCCTTTCTGTACAGAAAGAAGGGTAGAGACTTTAGTAAATATATACAATTTCGGTTTTCTGTTCACTTTTTCCACTTAGCAGCAGCTAAACAATAAGGATTGCAGGTTTTGCCCCTCCAAGAGCTCTTTCCTGATTGCAGGTTTTTTAGCCCCCCCTCCTCCAAAGCTCTTTCCTGATTTGGTAAATCCTGATGAGTCCAAAAAAAGTGCCTTAGAAAGCATTTCAAAAGGCTTCTTCTCCTATGGGAAATTTTACAGTTAATCACTGGCCAGGTTTGAGGGAGTGCTGGGCAATGACTTCTCCTCCAGGAGTCAGAAGCAGGTGTGGGTAGCTGTGAAAAGCAGGTCAGAATTCCCTCCAGGCCCAACTGCCAGACATCAGGATTCATTGCTGGTTCTATCGCATTAAAGCACAATAAACAGCTTCTGATGACAAATTAATCTGGCCAACCTTTGCTGGGCTGCTGTGGCCTCATGGGTCTTGGATGCATCTTTCTAACCTGCTGGAGAACTTCTGCCCTGATTGGAATTGCCAAGCAGTTACAAAGAGATCTCAGCCACTTTGGCTTCCAGGCTGCTGGGCTCCCACTGGGAGAAACTGAAACCCACTCCTGTGCTTTCGGTAGGGAGGGGGGACAGGGAGGACAATAACCTCTATAAAAAGACATTGATCTCCAAATAAAAGCAAAGAGGGGACCCCTTCTTATGGAGAACCATGAAATATAGCCTGAAAGGGATCCTTTTCACTGCAGATTCCCTCACCACTGCCTGCTTTGCTTGCTGGTAGCTATCTGAAAGCAAAATGAGTTTGACTTAAATGAGTTTCATCCCTGAGATTTTATTAAAGACCTTGAGCATCTATTGCTTCACCTCCCCCTTCAACCTCTATCTTCCACTGCTGCACACAGTTCTACATGAACAGCCCAGCTATACATGAGCAGGTCTACCATAACATACAACAGGGCTGGGATATGGGGTGCTTTAGTCCTGGACTACAGAAAGGAACTCCAACTTTACCCTCTGAGGGTCTCAGCTGGTGTTTTACAAGCAGTTGAACTGCAACACAGAGGCAGTGTCAGCTCCCCTTATCTCTAGGATGCTTTCAGTCCTCTTAAAATATCATTAATTTTGTTGGAAAATTTTCCATAGCTCCATGGTTTTCCAACAGGCTTTTGAATCTGGCAGCGATATAGCATTGGAGACCAAAACCAAAAATGCTTTTTGTGGGAACTATGTAGATCTATTTACCGCTGGCCAAAGTGAAAGCTGTCAAAATCCTGACTTTTTCTGTCTTTCAGATGGCACAGCTTGGGTTTAGCTCTGTACCACAGCTCCCAGAGACCTGCACATGCTGAATGTGCACTTGGCCAACCCTTTCACCTTGCTGGCAGTACCCGGAACAGATAGACAAGATGGGACCATGCTAAACAGATCCTTCTTCTCCTTCTCCTTCTCCTCCCCCCTCTCCTCCCCCTCTTCCTCTTCCTCCTTTCTCCCCCTCCCCCTCCTTTCTCCTTCTCCTCCTCCTTTCTCCTCCCTCTCCTCCCAGCATTTTTTATCTTGTCCTAATAAAAAAAAAAAGGCTCAGAAACCCAACATTATTCCTTTTTTAGGTCTTAACAAACCCTTTTAAAGATCAGGAAGCTTTCAAAGTAGCCAATTACACCTTCCATTCCTTCAGTTGGTGCTTAAATTTGAGTGTAACACATTTCCTAAATGGGAATTTATTTCCTCTCTCATGGAATGAATTCTAAGTCTATCAAGTAACATCACTGCCACAGCTTATTAGCTGGGGCTGTTCAGCCTGGAGAAGAGAAGGCTCCAGGCAGACCTAACAGCAGCCTGCCAGGACCTGAAGAGGCTGCAAGCAGGCTGCAGAGGGACTGTTTGCAAAGGCCTGCAGGGACAGGACGAGGGCAATGGTTTGAAATGAGAGCAGAGCAGATTGAGCTTGGATGTGAGGAACAAGTTGTGCAGCAGGAGGCTGCTGGAACACTGCCACAAGTTGCCCAGGGAGGTGGTTGAGGCCCCATGGCTGGAGATACTGAAGGTGAGGCTGGAGAAGGCTCTGAGCAAGCTGCTGTAGTGGAGGATGTCCCTGCTGAGTGCAGGGGGTTGGACTGGATGAGGTTTGGAGCTCCCTTCCAACCCAAACCATTCTCTGATTATTATTTTCCACCATTCACTTTTTCATTCTCACCTTGATTTTACATTTGGACTCCAGACAGGCCATCTGCCCGATGAGCCAGGATTATTTGACTTCCTTATTCATTTCTTATCAAAACTCTTTGAAATCCAAGGAAATTACACCTCCTAGGTTGGTTTTATCTACAGATTTATAACCTACCAAAATCCTCTCAGGTAATCTGATGTTTACTTTCACTCTGCAGTTTCCAGAGGACTGTGAGGAGGTTGGGGAGCTTGTTCCAAACTTCTGCTCAGGGAAGTTTTTTAGCTGCATACTAATAGAGTAACAACAATGCACCAGCCTTTAATATTAAGATAGGAAGAAATTCTTTACAGAGAGGGTGGTGAGACCCTGGAACAGGTTGCCCAGGGAGGTTGTGGATGCCCCCTCTCTGGAAATGTTCAAGGCCAGGTTGGACAGGCCTTCAGCAAGCTGGGCTGGTGGAAGGTCTTGCTGATGTGGTTTGCTCTTCAGAGTGGAAGTCATTGCTAGAATCATAGAATGGTTTGGTGGGAAGGGACTTTAAAGATCATGTAGTTCCATCCCCAGTTCTATGAGACCAGCTTGCTGAAGGCCACAGCCAACCTGCCTTTGAACATTGCCAGGCTTGGAGCTTCCACAGCTTCCCCATTATATTGCTTACTGGTACAGAATCACAGCAACATGCAGGTTGGCAAAGCCCCTCAGGATCACCAAGTCCAACCCAGAACCCTACTCTACAACATTCACCTTAAACCGCCTTAAGCACCACATCCAAACGACCCTTAAACACATCCAGAGTGGGTGACTCCACCACCTCCCTGAGCAGCTCATTCCAGTCCCTGACCACTCTCTCCATGGAAATTTTTTCCTAATGTCCAATCTAAACCTCTCCAGCCTCAGCTTGAGGCCATTCCCCCTTGTTCTGTCTCCAATTATCTGTGAGAAGAGTCCAGCTCCAGCCTCTTCACAATGTCCCTTCAGGTAGTTGTAGAAGGCAATGAGGTGAAGCAGGTTCCACCATGGACCTTTCATGTGACACTAGAGGTTTAGTTACCTGCTGAGCATAGAATGGTTTGCATTGGAAAGGTCCTTCTGAAGTTCATCCAGTTCCAACCCCCCTGCCACTAGCCCAGGTTGCTCAAGGCCCCATTCAACTCGACCTTGGACACCTCCAGGGAGGGGGCATCCACAGCCTCCCTGGGCAAACTGTTCCAGTTGATTCTGTGATCACAGAATTGGAAAAGACCTTTAAGATTGTCAAGTCATGATGATCTCAGTCCTGTCTGGTGGAAGAGAAAGCAGCTCAGACTTAGTTGGGTCTGACACCAGCACTTACAGTCCAAGCAGTTTGAGAGGTGAACATCAATGTCTCCTTTGTGCTGAACTCCATTAAACTCTCTGCTGGTACCAGAGGATCTCAAACCCAAATGGCAATCAGAGTCAATATTTCTTCTTGCACCCTGCTTCCTATTTAGATCTTATTTACCCTTCCTTTTTTCCCTTCTGTGTCACAGGAACTCAGGTTAGTCAGCCAGGAGAAATCTAATCTTGCAACNATGTGACACTAGAGGTTTAGTTACCTGCTGAGCATAGAATGGTTTGCATTGGAAAGGTCCTTCTGAAGTTCATCCAGTTCCAACCCCCCTGCCACTAGCCCAGGTTGCTCAAGGCCCCATTCAACTCGACCTTGGACACCTCCAGGGAGGGGGCATCCACAGCCTCCCTGGGCAAACTGTTCCAGTTGATTCTGTGATCACAGAATTGGAAAAGACCTTTAAGATTGTCAAGTCATGATGATCTCAGTCCTGTCTGGTGGAAGAGAAAGCAGCTCAGACTTAGTTGGGTCTGACACCAGCACTTACAGTCCAAGCAGTTTGAGAGGTGAACATCAATGTCTCCTTTGTGCTGAACTCCATTAAACTCTCTGCTGGTACCAGAGGATCTCAAACCCAAATGGCAATCAGAGTCAATATTTCTTCTTGCACCCTGCTTCCTATTTAGATCTTATTTACCCTTCCTTTTTTCCCTTCTGTGTCACAGGAACTCAGGTTAGTCAGCCAGGAGAAATCTAATCTTGCAACACTTGGCTATGATTAGTTTGGCAACTCCAAACCATTCCTGAGCTGTGCACTCTTGGTTCATAAAACCCTCTCTGTTTTCAGCAGACAAGCCAAAGGAAAGTAAGAACCAGCCAGCCAGGAGAGCCAGCAGAGGAGAGCTGGTGTCCAAAAATGGCCAAGAGTTTTGTGTGCCACATTCTACACCTGCAGTCTCCCAGCAGCTGAACTGTGGCATGAGGGTTCCAAATGACTTTTCTTTACCTGTGGCTGTTCTTCTTGCTTGACCTGCAGCTATGCCTTTGACTGCAAAACAAAGAGGGAAGAATCTCACCTAGTTTCTGATACTATGCTACTATATTTGATTGAGGTTTAAGAGAATCTCTTTGTACTACTAGGACATATCCAGCTGAGGTTATCCCTCAGAGAAGGACTTATACAAATGTTTGGAGGAGGAAGCCAGCAACATGTGGAATAAATCAATGTCAAGTCAACCTCCTGGCTTTTAAACATCTCTCCATGCATGAGAGTTATTTATTGGGCTATATAAAGCAGTCCTTTTCCTCTGCTCTCTTCCCCTTAAGGGTTAAGTCATTTCCTCAAGGATTGTCAGGAAGAGGCTTCCTTCCCTTTACAGCTAAACCCTTTCTCAAGGGTGGCCTTGTTCTGAGAGAGTATTGCTGCAAATTTACCCACTCAACATCTCAGCCCTTCCTGGCTCAGCTGCACCTAGTTCTCTTTCACAGGCCTCCTGACAACAGTCCCACCAGAAAACGACCTCCCCTTGCAGAAGGGTCAGCACCTGGCTTCTGCAGCAGCAGACAGGAAAACCAGGAGGAGATGAGTGTTTTCTTTTGCAGTATTCATCTGTCTTCTGCTAAACACAAGCACTGGAGAAAGCTTAAATCACAGATTAGACAGCCCAACAGCAAGACAGAGCCTTTGGCCAAAGGGACAAATTCCCTCTACCCACTACACACTTGCAAGGCCTTCCAAATTTCAGAGACCCCAGACCCGACCACCAGGAACCCACTTCCTTCCCTTCTAAAGTGAACTAAGTTCACAGGAAGAATTTCCTTCCCTTCTAGTGTGACTCCTGTCCTTCAAGGCAAAGCCTTTTTATAGCAGCAGCAGCTGCAGTTGCATACAGCTGCTCAGCTTCCTGCCCCTCCTTGGGCTGCACTTAACTGCCTCACTGCCTCAACATCTGCCTGGGCTGTGCCCTGCTCAGCATAATCCTGTTCCTCATCCTCATCTTCATCCTCACACAGCTCCTCATCCCTCAAAAGCTCTCACTGTACTTTCACATGCAACAATTGACAGGACGAGAGAAAATGCCCTCAAGTTGTGCCAGGGGAGGTTCAGGTTGGATATGAGGACCAATTTCTTCCCCAAAAGGAAGACATTCGAAGAGGCTGCCCAGGGAAGTGGTGGAGTCCTCATCCCTGGAGGTATTCAAAAGACTCCTGGATGTGGTGCTGAGGGACATGGTTTAGTGGCAGTGGCTCAGCAGCAGTGGTGGGACTGTTAGCTCTGGGTGAGTGGTTGGACCTGATGATCTCAAAGGTCTCTTCCAGCCTCAACAGTTACATGACTCTGTGACTCTATGGTCACATTGCTGCCTCCTAGCTAAAGACACCAAGCCCATCCCCTTCTGTGTTAACTTGCTTGATTAAGAGAACAACCTTCCCCATCGAATTTACTTCTTGTTTTGTAAAGACTGAACTGGGGAAAAAAGTCCTTACTGGTGAAGGCTTTGGCTGTGAAATGCTGCTTTCCAGAAAGGTGCTGCTGGCACTTGGCTCCAGTGTGTTCATGCCCCTCAGAGTGTTTAAAATCACAGAATAACTTTGGATGTATTGCTCAGCATTGATGAGATTCCCTCCTCAGTCTTCCCTAAGCTAAAAAGCCCCAAGTCCCTCAGATCGCCCAGCCCAACCATTCTCTAACTCTGCCAAGGCTGGGACTAAACCTTGGCCCTCAGCCCCACATTTCTGCCTGTCTGAAACACCTCCAGGGATGGAGATTCAACCACCTCCCTGGGCAGCCTGTGCCAGGTTTTGAGAATCCTTTCACTGAAGAAGTTTCTTCTCAAGTCCAACCTAAACTTCCCATGGGACAACAGAAGCAGCTGGCAGGGTCAGTTCAGCTCAGCCCAATCACTGCCATGCATCTGCAACATCATTGCTCAAGGAGCAAAAGATCTTCAAATGTGTTATTAGGGGTTATCAGAACCCAAGTGTGGCAAGAGTGACATTTTCAGGGGAGACTCAAAATGTGCTAAAGAAATGTCTCCATCTGTGAGGGAAAAACAATGATCCTCCCCCCCCACCCTTATCTTTTCATTCTCTGCTTCAGCTCAAATTCCCAAACCCATCAGTTCACTTTGGGGCAGAAAATATTGGGAATTTCAGCCTAGTGAGCAACAGATTTTTAAAGGCAGAACCAAGTGTGAAAAGAAAAGAGCAGTGGGCAAGGATTTGAGCTCTAAAGCTATCAGTAGGAAACCAGGCAACAACTGTCAGATACTCACACTCATCCTCATCCTGCAGAGTCTCCCATCTGATAACTCTTATGAACACAAAGAGTGCAAACTCTCCCACACAGTACCCTTTGTGCTTGTGCAATTCCAGGAAGCCTCGGCTAATTTGTCACCCTAATATCTCCAAAAATTTAACCTTGAGTGTCTTCTCTTTGTAAACACTGAACATTTGAAGATGCACTCTTAAAAGGAGCTCCAAAATTCACACAAGTGCAAAATAAAGCCAAGTCTGGATTTGTTAATGGACGCTGAAATCTATGTTATTGCACCTAAAAGGGTAAAAATAACACTTAATTATCTGCTGGTTATTTCCAGACACCCAAAGTGCTGAGGTTTTGTCCTTGCTAAGAAGATTATCTTCGCTTTTCCCTCTGGAATGCATGTAAACCAGCTCCTGCTCTGCTGCAACTCACAGCTACATTACCTGGGCTCTCAGGACTCCCAGTTTGCAATCAGCTCCTGAAATTGCATTTTAATAAGGAGTCTTGACCTGTGCTGTGCATTTCCCTTCGAGGTTCCCCCAAGTCATTTTTCTTAGGGAGGTCCTGACCCTGAGAAGCTGAACCTGGATAACCAGAGCCAGAAGGGGATCAAACAGCAACACCTAGGAGATTGCAGTAAACACTCAAACCATTCCCACTTAATCTGGGCTAAAATGCTTGGAATGTGGGAGCCACCGATGATGCCCCTTCTCTGTGTATCTGACTGAATCCTTTCTTTTCTGGGAGGAAAGCAGAGCCTGGGAACTAGGCCAAACGCCTGCCACTTACCTTAAATTCATCAGCCACTTTAAGATTAAAAACCCTGCAAATTGCCCCGGCAGGAAAACAAGGCTGCCTCACAGCCACGCAAAATCCAGCACTGGCCTTGCTCTCTGCCTTTTTCCTTGCTACCCAGCAGACAGGTTTGGTTGTTTTTGGTTTGTTTTTTGTTTTTCTTTTTCCACTGTTGCTCAAAGGTAGAAGCCAATAATTACAGCATCTTGGCCAAGTATTCATTAAGGTTTATAAAAACAAAACTAAACAAGAAAATTCAAGGTTCTCCAGGAGCTGGAATAAAGGCAAGTTGTTGTTGGAGAAGTTCTGAACCAGGCTGAGACATTGGATGGCTTGCTGCAAGTCAAAGGTGTATTCTGTCTTTGCTTCTTGGGTTTAGAGGAGTATTGAAGCAGGTGTTTGGGACAATCAATAGGGAAACTTCTCCCAGCGTTTAAGTTCTCTAAATGGTCAAAGCAATAATTTACTCTGTTCTGCAAAAATCACTTTGTTGTTACAATAAATCATGGAATCAGGAAGATTGGAAAAGGGGTGGGGGGGAGACACTGCAACAAGTTGCTCAGGGAGGTCCTGAGTGTCCCCTCCCTGGAGGAGTTCAAGGCCAGCCTGGATGAGGCCTTGAGCAAGCTGGNTGGACCTTAGAGCTCTTTTCCAAACTGGTTCATTCAGTCTGTGTGTGTGATTAAGCCCAGATCACCATGGTCACTAACCCCTGTCCCAAAGTGTCAAGCCTTTTGAACACCTCCAGGAATGCTAAATCCATCACTTCCCTGGGCAGCTTGTTCCAATATCTGACCTAAACTTAAGTGCATAGGAGCAGCAATGGAAGGCAGCAAACACTCCTTGAAGCAGGTGCAGCTGCATGAACTGAGGGGGGTTCTGTGCCTGCCTTTCCTGGAAGAACCCAATGGTTGGAGTCGATGATCTTAGAGGTCTGCTCCAACCAAAACATTCTGAGGGGCTGTACCTGATGAAAAGCAGAGTACCAATGGTCTCTGACAAAAAACAATCAGCCTGGATCCACACTCCAGTATGGATATACTCAGGCCATGGTGCTGGCAAAATCTTCTGGTAAAAAAGGTATCTTGGCTAGCAGATTGAATGCTACTTCCTCAACCTAAGAAGTCAGCCAAGGAGGACACATTTAAAGCAAAATTCCTGCCTCTGTATCTGGGTTTTCCTTTGTGGAAGGGTAGCTGGAAATCCTTTCTCTCCACCACATGTTGGTAGCAGTGCCAGTGAAACCTGGTGCCCTGTCATTCCAGCTGTTCTCAGGGGGCAAAGCCTTCATGAAACTATTTCAACTGCTTCTTTCTGTTATTGCTTGATGCAGTCATAAAAATCACCATCACCTAATGTGTCACTCATCCAGGTACCATCACAGGGTGGTTGCTGTGCATCTGCTGCCAGTTCTGAGGGCCTGACAGTGAGCTCCTGCTAAGTGAACTGTGGTGTCCATGCGAGCTCCATGGGGACCACCCTGAGCGTTGACTCGGGGGCCCAGGATGAAGGCAAGGGGGAGTGCAAGCCTGCTCTGCTGCTGCTGTCTGCCTGCCAGCAGCTGGATTTTCTCCCTTCTCTCTTAGCAAAGCCATTTGCTTGTTTTTAATCCCTTTCTTCTCGTTTTAAGGTCAGATCAAGGAGAAAAGACACATGACTTTCTGGCTCTGCTGGAACTCCAATGGATTAGCTTAATTAGGGGGAGGTCAGCCAGCAAAAGAAGGCCAAAAGTAAAGCAGAGTAATATACTCCCTTGGAGTCAGATTAGATTGGTTAAAAGGGGAAAGGCTGATGTTAGAGCTACAAAACCCAGCACTCAGCAGGCCCAGGAGAGCTGGTTCATAGTCACAGAACCATTGAATCACAGAATCATAGACTTACAGCATCATTTTGGTTGGAAAAGACCTTTAAGATCATCAAGTCCAATCATTCTCTAACTCTACCAAGTTGGTTAGGGGTACCTGATCAGCACAGGTGAGGGCTTGACCTGATGGAAGGTGGCATTGCAGAGAAGGACTTGGGAGTGCTGTGGAGAAGTTCACCAGGAGCCAGCAATGTGCCCTCACAGCCAAGAAAGCCAATGGCATCCTGGGGAGCACTAAGAAGAGTGTGGCTTGCAGGTCATGGGAGGTTCTCCTCCCCCTCTACTGTGCCTGGGTGAGGCCACATCTGGAGTCCTGGGTGCAGTTCTGGGCTCCCTGGGTCAAGAAAGGAGGGAACTACTGGAGAGAGCCCAACAGAGGCCACAGAGGTATCATTCTTATGAGGAAAGGCTGGGAGCCCTGGGAGAAGAGCAACCTGAAAGGGGATCTGAGAGTGTGGGGAGCAAGAGGATGGAGCTGGGCTCCTTTCTGTGGTGCTGGTGACAGGACAAGGAGCGACAGGCACAAACCAGAACACAGGAGGTTCCATCTGAACATGAGGAAGAACTTCAAATGTAACACTGTGCAGAAAACATCTCCTGAGCTTCCTGCTGAGGTGCTGGGCATTGTGGCAGTAGATCTCTCTCACCATCAATGCAACCAGGACAAACAGAAACCTGAAGTTGCAGGGCATGGCAGTGAATGTAATAAAGGAAAGAAAGGATTGATTTATGAGGGAGAATGTTTGAATAAATAGAGCAGGAAGGATGAACTTCATGTAAACCAACGTGGAATCAGGCTGCTGAGGCTAAAAATAGGGAAGGTCAGGTGGAGATTTGTTAAGTTTGAAGGAAAGCTGGCAGGTGAGGTAGGCTTTGGAATGCTGCATCCTCCAGATATGCAGTCCTCGAGCCCTGTATCCTTGGATGAAAGATAGAACAGAAGTTGATACAGCTGCAAAGGAAAGAGTGAAGAACAGCTTCAAGTCTTGCTTAAGCAGAGGGCAGAAGCAGCCAGGCAGCCTGGCAAGGACCTTTGGCTATGCAATAGTAACAATTCCTTCCTTAGAGATCTCAACATATATGCTATAGGTCTCATTTTCTAAATTCTTCCCATTAGTGTTAAGACAACAACCTTTTCCTCTTTAAAAAGAGCAGCCTGAGAGGGGATCTTCTCAAACAATGCATTTAAGGGGGGGTAGAAGAAACAGAGCAACTCCTGAGGACTTGATAGATTTGTTAGCAGCAAAGCCTACAATTTACTCAGCTTCTGTCTCATGAAACAGATGCTTAGCCCTTGTGTTTAGCTGTGATGGGTGACTAGCACAGAGGACAACAGGACACAGGCCATAATGGAAGCTATGCATTAAATAATGAAACATTTTCCTATGTGCAGCACAGAAATAAAGTTAATTCTTAAAAAACAACAAACCAACATTAGGCACCAACATTCTTCTCCTGTGGCACCACCTTCTGAGCCCTGAAATTTGGAACAAAATGCCATTTTCTCCCTTGGAAATGGAAGAGATGCTCCTTTGGTACAAAAGTCTAGCTGCACAGCTCCAGTAGCTGCAACCTTTGACACGTTCCCTGTGTGAGCTGTGGACAGAAGGCAAAATGAATGTGGAAAAACAGCTTAGCAGGCTGCTGCTGAGGGCTCTTTGCTTCTATCCCTGTTCCAAGGTAGCTTTAAGAAAAGAAGTGCTCTGTACCTTCCAAGTTAGCTCTAAGAAAAGCACTGCCCTGTACCTGCCTCAAGGAGGCAAAGACAGCAAAAAGCAAATTTGCTGTATGCAACAAACCATTACTTTTCATAAACTCCTCACTCTCTTCACAGTGATGAATCTAAATTTGTCCTGCTTGGGGGAAAGAAGGGCAGGAAACTAATGAAGGTAGGAAAGCTCCTTCGGCCCCCTTCAGAAACAAACTCCTCCAAAGAGGGTAAAGCTGAGGTTGTCCTGTGTTTTCCCAAATGTTGTTTTGCTGACATATGTCTAGCCTGGTGTGATTATGCCATGTTTCACTGAATTAATCAGCTGGAATGACAGGAACCATAATGAGAATTGACAGCCCACTCTGTTGTCTTTGTAGAGGCTGCAGGACTCAGCAGTGAGCAGGACTCAGCAGCAGCAGGCTGCAGTCACACGCAGGTTTTGGGCACTCATGAGCATGCACAATTGAACACACAGAATGAACTTTCAGAATGAATCTCAACAGTGAACCAATTCTTTCCATTTTCCCAACACCAAGCACAGCTCATGTGGATGCCATTCTCTAGGGAGGGTAAAACCAAGAGCAGAGAGAAGTCAGAAACACTTCTGTGGAAAAGTCCATGGTAAGCTCCCCACCACACAACACAACAGCTTGGGAAGTCCCACACTGGAAAAGGCTGGCAACAAGAAAAGCAAGGAAGATGTCTCTGCTGAATAGATTTACTATTAGATTACTATTTAGTAAAGCAAATAGAAGCACAGAACCACAAAATGGTTTGGGTTGGAAGGGTCCTTAAGTTCCTTTAGTTCCAACCCCCCTGCCATGGGGAGGGACACCTTCTTCAGCTTGCTCCAGGCCCCATCCAACCTGCCTTTGAACACCTCCAGGCAACTTATCTTCTTAAATTTGTTGATCCACTGGAGTAAGACTTGCCTGCTTGGATGGCTAATTGCTAAGCTCAGCTAGAGAAGGACCATCAATAAGGCAGGAAGAACTGCATAGCAACAAAAGGTTTTGTTAATAATCTATCACTGGCAACACAATAACAGCCATGGGTTTAGTACTCAATAAATAAGTGAACAATCAGAACCATTTTGATCTGGCACATTTTCTGGGGCCAAATCACCCCTTCAAAGGAACTCTGGCTGATAAAGTGGTAATAAAGTGCTGCTGTTCAAGCACATCAGATTGCACTTGATTATGTAAAAAAGATAAAATATGTATTTGCAGTTGGGGCTTGACACACAGTAAAGGGAAGTTACAAAGGAGAACGGTTTGCTGTTTGCTAGCGGCAGCTGCAGATATGGAATCAGCTGCTGCAAGAAGAGCAAAGCTCACAGAGCACCTCACAACACCTCATTTTTCACAGAATTGCCAGGGCTGGAAGGGACCTCAAAGATCAGCCAGTTCCCACCCCCTTGCCATGGGCAGGGCTACCTAACACTAGATCAGGTTGCTCAGAGCCACATCCAGTCTGGCCTGAAAACCCTTGAGGGATGACGCTTCCCCCATGGCCCTGGGCAACCTGTGCCAGTGTCTCACCACCCTCATGGTGAAGGACTTCTTCCTAACATCCAATATGAATCTACCCACTTATAGTTTTGCTGGGCTGCAGAACACAACCACCAAAAAGCAGCCTCACCTCAGCCCAGTATCTCCTAAGTGACCAGGACACCATCTGCTCCCCAGGTGCAGCAGAATTTCATGGTATTATTCAGCAAGAAGGGCAGGACTATTCTCTGGAAGAGCACTTATGGGCCATAGAAGACCTTTTTTCTGACAGATCTTCACTAGAGAACAAAGAAAGAGTAGAGAAGTGCTGAAACTGGAGGGCTTTGCCTTTCCTGTAGGTGTTAGAGTCTCGTTCCTGTGAAGCAGCAGAATTGATATCTCAGACTGGAGCCTGCATCCTCAGCACTCACCATCTGCTAGTAGAGACAACCACCTCCCTGTCTGCCTTCTTCTGCTGCTACCTGGCATGATTAATGATGCTGTGAAGGGAGAGGGCACTACAGTTCAGACAGAGAGTAGATTCTGATCAGTGCTGATTTACACCAGCAGAAAACTTGGCCCAGTGTTCCTTACTTCAGGAGGCAGCAGGAGACAACTTGCTTCATTTTTCCAAACTAAATAACTTCATTCCCTGAATATCCTAAAATGTGATTCAGGATGACACAGCTGGATGAAGTAACCAGATTCCTAAAATGAACCAACTGAGCCCAGCTGTCTCATTTTAGGATGATTTAAAGCTAAGGAAAAGAGCATTTTTTAAAGCTTAAACCCACTGTGACCATCCAGTGGCTGCTCACCAGTGGGGTCTCCCAGGGATCAGTACTGAGGCCACTTCTCTTTCATATCTTTATTGATGATCTGGTAAAAAAAAGCAAATTTCCCCTAGTTTATATTGAAAACCTATTCATAGAAGCATGGAATCATAGGATGGTTTCAGTTGGAAAAGATCAATGAGTCCAAGGATTCCCTAACTCCACAACTGAGTAACAACTCCTGTCTAGGAGGGAATGTCTAAGACTCTGCACAATCAGCCTTTAGAGAATGGCCCAAGAATTCCAAAATCTAACTAAACCCTCACTTGTTTATTGACACCAACCTTTCCAGGCTCCTTCCAAGCCCCTAGCATCACACAGAACTGAGTGGGAATGGGATACAGAGACAGGAACGAGAAGGAAGGGAAGTGAAATGGACACAGAAAGAAGCTAAAAGTGGAGAGCAGCAGGAAGAGGTGGAGCAAACAAGCGCAAAATTCTGCTAAAAAGGTCCGGCCAAGTGCATGTCAGATCCAATCCCTCAGCCATCAGCCATGACAGAGCAGCAAGGAAAGTTTTCTCAGGATCCAGCCTTCAGTTAGCTCACAAATTGCATAAAGGGGAAGGATCACAAAGGGATTATAAAGACTCACAACTGCTTAAAGGCTGTCACAGATATGCTGCAGACCAGAGTGCTGTCTGCTACACCTGGCCTTAGGTACAGCACCAGGTGTTATAGATGGGTACGAGGCATCCTATGGACCCCAAATCCTTCACTAGGAGCTTACCTGATTTTGCATTTCAGCTTTCAGGTTAAGAAGGATGAGATAAGAACTGCCAGAGATGCCAAGTCTCAGCTGGTGAAGGGGCTAAAGAACAAGACTGTTTAGGCTGGAGAAGAGGAGGCTGAGGGGAGACCTCACCGCTCTCTACAACTACCTGAAGGGAGGTTGCAGCCAGGTGGGGATTGGTCTCTTCTCCCTAGTATCAGGTGACAGAAAGAGAGGAAATGGCCTGAAATTGTGCCAGGAGAGGTTTAGGGGAATTGTTTGAAGCTGAGGAAGAGGAGGGTTAGGCTAGAGCTTAGGAAGTTCTTCAGTAGGAGAGTGTGGAGACCTTGGAATAGGCTGCCCGGGGAGGCTGTGGCTGCCTCCTCCCTGGAGGTGTTCGAGGCCAGGTTGGATGAGGCCTTGAGCCTAGCTGAGAGGTGTCCCTGCTCATGGCAGGGAGGTTGGAGTATCTACTCTGAGGTCCCTTCCAACTGGAGCCATTCTCTGATTCTGTGATTAACTTCACTGTGGTAGTTCAATGATTTTTCAAGTCAGGTTATTTATAGAAGTGAACAGAATTAACTGGCAGAGAATCCACAAAAGCCTTACACTGTGCCTGTATTTGGAAGCAGGAAATGTTAATGGTGTCTTTGATTATTTGTTATTTCAGGGAAAGAGCTGCCTTTGGAGGCTTCTGAACATGTCTAACACAAATCCAAGACCTTTAACAGAGATTGTTACGGCTTCTATCTTTTGTTCCAGGCAGGCTAGGGCTACAGACACAGAGCCAACTCTCTATGTGGCTTAATTCTACTTACAAAATCTGGCCAAAGATAAAGCTGTCATACTGATTTCAAGTTCAGATCCTGTGTAGTGCACAGGGCTCTTCCAGCACAAATGGGAATGCAGGAGATCTGTGAAACCACAGCTGGAACTCCAGGCTTTCAATCACTATTCTTCCTAGGACTTCCACAGAAGTGACTAAGCTTGCATTTTTCCAGGGCTCTCACAGCTGAGTGTTTCTCCACTTATCACAGCTATTTACAAAACTAAATCATCATTTTCCTTTCCTGGAAACTATACAAACACCAGAGGAGGTGCCCTGGTGTAAAGACTGCCTGGGTAGGTGGAAAGACAAAAAGGAAGTCTAAGTGAAGTTGCCACACACAGCAGCCAAACACACCTTGACAATGCCAATTTTGAGACTGTTTTCTTAAAACTAAAAGCAAGGAGACTTCTAAATTCTCCTTCAAGTTTGCTATTGCCAACCCTTGAGTTTATTGCAGATAATCACCAAGTCCTGCAGAGTTAAAGAGCAGAAAATGCAGGTCCTGTGACCCAGCTGAGCAATAAAGCTTATGAAGATTACACGTAGGAAACACCAGGGAGGAAAGCATGGCAAACAGATTTGAGAAAGGCAGATCAATGGCAAACAAAGGCTGGCATCTCTGATGCACCACATGGAGCCAGGGGGTGACATCAACGGAGGCAAAATACTCCAAAGAGGATTGGCCTTGCTAGGCAAGGCCAGCAAGTCTGTTTGCAGTGGTTATTTCAGAGATTCAGATTGGAAGGATGATAAATATTTATGAGGAAGCTTTTAAATTGCCATGGTGAAAGAACATGGTCAGGCTGTCAAAGGAACCAGTGTCTGGTGTCAGCACTGGGCAGAAGATACTTTGGTTAGGCTCTGTTTTCTGCCAGGTGGTGTAAAGAGTTCCCTCACTGTGGGAAGGGAGCTGTGATCTCTGTGCAATTACTCATTCTCCAATTTTTAATTACATCTTCTGAGTCTCTGGTGTGTCCCACAGGTAATGAAGATCTCAGCACTGTACCCAGTCATGCAAAAGAGTGTGCAGGAGTCCTTTGCTTCTTGCTGCTTAAATGCTTCTGCAAGGAGAAAATGGAAATCTTTTAAATTCAGCCCAGGGAAGGTACAAGCTATGGACACCCTCTGCAGAACTTCAGCTTAAACTAATGCACATTATCTTTACAGCTCTGATAATGTTCTCTGGAGGACACTTCATTCCCAGCTACACCAGTGTCTGATTTGCACTGATGTGACTGAGTGGAGCTGTGAGAGACTCACCTCCAGGCCAGCAATGAACCTGTCCAAGCCAGTGCTCATACTTCTGCTCATCACAGATCTGTGCTTCTCTTCCATCAGGAAGGCCCTAGCTGTGCCACCACAGGCCACAACAAGGGGCAAATGAGTAAGGGGAGATGGAGAAGTGTATCTGAAGAACAAGTGGATGTCGTCTTAATACAGAGACTAGCTGAAGATGAGTGGAGACTGGTGATGAGCAATGGCCTGTGATCAGACTGCATGATCTAATGATCCCTTGGGATCCTAACCTTGATGAGACAAAGAGCTGCTTAGTTTGACTGCAGGAAAGATAAGCTTCTGATGTAGAAATGCTCTCAGAAGAAGTCCAGAGGCATGTTTATTGGCAAATAAAGTTAGTTAAGACAAGCTGCAAAGCTGTGATTTAATGTTTACTATGTGTAAGTTAATAGCTGTTAGTTTTGGTTTGTTGTTGTTGTTGTTGTTGTTGTTGTTTTCCTCCCAGAGAGTTAAGTTTCATAGCTTTTTGTGGGTCTTAGCTTGGTGCTAAGTCAGAGGAACAAACAGGAGTTTATTATGGGTCTGGGACTATACAGAAGGAAAAGTACAATGATTATATGAGGTTTTCAGAATGTAGGTGGAAGACAAGTGATAAGAAAAGGCAAATAACTCCCATGTTGGGGGTTGGAGCAGCTCTGCTAGGAGGAGAGGCTGAGGGAGCTGGGGTTTTTCAGCCTGGAGAAGAGAAGGCTCCAGGGAGACCTAACAACAGCCTGCGGTACCTGAAGAGGGCTACAAGAAGGCTGTAGAGGGACTGTTTGCAAGGCCTGCAGGGACAGGACAAGGGCAATGGCTTCAAACTAGACAAGAGCAGATTTAGATTGGATGTTAGGAACAAATTCTTTACTGTGAGGGTGGCGGAACACTGGAACAGGTTGCCCAGGGAGGTGGTTGAGGCCACATCCCTGGAGATACTCAAACAGAGGCTCAACAGGGCTCTGGGCAACCTAATCTAGTTGAGGCTGCCCCTGCTGACTGCAGAGGGGGTTGGACTGGACAAGCTTTCGAGGTCCCTTCTGACCCAGAGCATTCCATGAGTCTCTGATTCTCTGTTGGCCTGTCTTACCTAAATAGTTGTGGCTGGTAAGCCCTTGCTTATACCCTGCAAATGTCTGGTTAAAGACAAGCACTCTGCTGTGCTGCTAATGCATGGAGTAAAGCACTACCAAGGCACAGCTTTGTCTAGCATGCCTAGAGAGCTACAGCCACACCTCCTCAAGGCTTCCTCATGGTGCAGGGCAGGATGTGTATGTCCATGATGAAGCCTGCTCCTTCTTTTCCAGCCTTAAAACAGGGCAGGTCAATTAAGTTGGTTGCTTTACTGGTAGATGAACCTCCTAAGTCTCAGCTCTTTCCTAAGACAGTGCAGCGAGCTGTATCCATACCCACAGTGCTCACTAAGGTAGCAAGAAAATGTGTTGTGGGTAGAAAGAAAGAGCAGAAAAGATCTCAAGAGGTATGTTTGGCTTTAACTTCATCACACACATGTGCAGCACCCTGAGAAATATGCTAGAGATCAGGAAAGAAAGAAGCATCAGCACAGAGTGAGCCACTTATCACCAGTGCCTAGAACACAAACAGAGCTCTGGGAGGAGGGAATTAAGATCTCAGCAGTGAGTACAAAGATCAGCAGAAAACATCTCTGAGTGTGATCACAGAATCACAGAATGGTCTGGGTTGGAAGGGACCTTAAAAATCACCTAGTTCCACCCCCCCTGCCATGGGCAGGGACACCTTCTCCTAGAGCAGCTTGCTCAAGGCCCCAGCCAAGCTGCCTTTCAACACTGCCTGGTTTGGAGCCTCCACAGCTTCTCTGGGCAACCTGTTCCAGCGCCTCAATGCTCTCCTGGGGAACAATTGCTTCCTGAGGTCTCAGCTCAGTCTGCCCTCTTCCAGTCTGGACCCATTCTCCCTTGTCCTGTCACTCCATGCCTTTGTTAAAAGTCCCTCTCCAGCTCTCCTGGAGGCCCTTTCCAATAATGTAAGGCTGCTTTGAAGTCTCCCTGCAGCCTTCAGTTCTCCAGGCTGAACAGCCTCAACTCTATCAGCCTGCCTCAGCTTCAGCCCTCTGACATGGAAGCTGCAGCACAGGAGGTTCCACCTCCACACAAAGGGGAATTTCTTTACTGTAAGGGTCCCAGAGCGCTGGAACAGGCTCCCCAGAGAGGTTGTGGAGTCTCCTTCTCTGAAGACTTTCAAGGCCTGTCTGGATGTGTTCCTGTCTGACCTGAGCTAGATTCTATGGTCTTGGTCTGGCAGGGGGGTTGGACTTGATTATCTCTTTGGGTCCTTTCCAACCCCTGATGTTGTGTGAGCCTGTGATCCTGTGGCAACCTTTGTGCCCTCCTCTGCCCCCATTCTAATGGCTCCATCACCACAGTGCTAACAAAGTTTAAAACCTGAGTGTGCCAGCTGCTAATGCAGCCCTTACAAAAGCCTTTGCAGGTCTGCTGCAAGCTGCATCCCTGTGCAGCCAGTGAAAATGTTGCAACCTCCCATCCAAACACACCCCTCCAGCCCTTACTAATTCCCACATTGTTCTCATTCCTCTGCTGCAATGTTAGTTTGCTTACTGAAGTGTGGGCACCTAACTTGAGATCCAGCTGCTACTGTTTGTGAGCCAATCCATAGGCCTGTGCATATTTTTGAAACACTGAGGCTGCTGTTTGCCTCTGGAAAGTCTTCCACTGATAAGGCACAACCAGCTGGCCCAGCAGATTCAGCATGCGTGCAGGCAAGGGTTATTGTTCTGCACTTTGCAGAGTTCTGACAGACCCAGCACTCAGGGTCCCTGCAGAAAATTCACCACTCTCCACCAGAAAATTCACCACTCTCCACCAGAAAATTCACCACTCTCCATCAGAAAATTCAGAACTCTCCATCAGAAAATTCACCACTCTCCATTGGAAAATTCACCACTCTTCACCAGAAAATTCACCACTCTCCATTGGAAAATTCACCACTCTCCACCAGAAAATTCACCACTCTCCATCAGAAAATTCACCACTCTCCATCAGAAAATTCACCACTCTCCATCGGAAAATTCACCACTCTCCACCAGAAAATTCAGAACTCTCCACCAGAAAATTCACCACTCTCCATCAGAAAATTCACCACTCTCCATCGGAAAATTCACCACTCTCCATCAGAAAATTCTCCATCAGAAAATTCACCACTCTTCACCAGAAAATTCACCACTCTCCATCAGAACATTCAGAACTCTCCATCAGAAAATTCACCACTCTCCATCAGAAAATTCAGAACTCTCCACCCATTCACTCAGAATTCCCAACAAGCTTTAAAGTCTTCATGCCCATCAGATCTTCAAAGAACACAAGAGCAGAAGATGTATCCCTGCCTGGCCTAAAGGGTTTTTGAAAAGATACTTTACAAAGGCTTTCAATAGATGTTTATAAAGCAAAATACCTGAAAGCAGTGACTTTGTCTGTCACAGATAACTATGGGAGGAGAAATGTGATGAGCTATGGTATGAAATGCTCCAGCTTTTGTTGAAGCTCAGTTTTAATGTCTTAAAAAGACACTTCCGTTGTGGTATGTTCCCTGGACTTAGTATCTATGTTCTATAAAGGCCACTCAAGTGCTCCCTTCCCCCTTCTGTTTAAAGCCTTTTTAGTGTAGATCCATCACCATCCATCTGAACACCAAAGGCCACTTCTGATCTTTTCTCCCCTTGGTGTTTTCTATAGCAATCAATGAAAGAAATGTAAAAAAAAAAAAAAGTGACCAAGAAGAAATCCCTGCCATGTTTCCAAGCATGAAATGGTGTTTTAACAAACCAGGGGCTTTTGCTGAAGTCATGTTTCAGTGAGGAAGGAAATACCATTGACTTTATTACAGCTGCCTAATGTTTTCCACGAACTGCAGAAAATAATTCATTGTATCTTAGTGACCTACAATAACAGCTGACTGCTTGTGCTTGATGGAAATGTGATTTGTCCCTACCAAAAATTAACTACTTAACTTCCCCACGTTCTTCCCTCTGCCAGTTGTTTCCTTTGCATCTTCTCTCAAAGATTCATAGAATGGTTTGGGTTGTAAGGGACCTTAAAGATCATCAAGATCGACCCCCCTGCCATGGGCAGGGACACCTCCCACCAGCCCAGGTTACTCAAAGCCTCATCCAACCTGGCCCTGAACACCTCCAGGGAGGAGGCATCCACAGCCTCCCTGGGCAACCTGTGCCAGTGTCTCTCCACCCTGTCAAGAATTTCTTCCTAATCTTCAGTCTCAATCTGCCCTCCTCAAGCTTCAATCCATTCCCTCTCCTCCTATCACTACAAGCCCTTGTAAAAAAGTCCCTTCCTGGCTTTCTTGTAGTCCCCTTTCAAACTGCTTACTCCACAAACACCAATGGCTATGCAGTATTTTGCCAGGAGAGAAGGAAGGTGCAGGCAGCCTGCACGTCTCTGTGAGCTATAAAACCCATGGAGGGCTCTAAAAGACTGCACTTAGCTGCAGCCCCTTCTTTTTACCAGCCCTTTTCTCTCAATGCTTCAACAGCATAACAAATAGGAGGCACTGGAACAGGTTGTCCAGAGAAGCTGTGGAGGCTCTGAGCCTGGAAATGTTCAAGGGCAGGCTGGATGGGGCCTTGAGCAAGCTGCTCCAGTAGGAGGTGTCCTTGCCCATGGTAGGGGGTTTGGAAGCAGATGGTCTTTAAGGTCCCTTTCAGCCCAAACCGTTCTATAATTTAGGGTGGAAGACATCCTTAAAATCATTGATTCTAAAGGCATATCTAATGGTGCCAAGGCCAAGATCCCTTCCGGCCCAAACCATTCTATGATTTAGGATGGAGAAGATCCTTAAAATCACTGATTCTAAATGCAAATCTAGTGCTGCCAAGGCCAAGATCTCTTCCAATTCAAACCATTCTGTGACTCTCTGGTTCTGTTTCTGTAGCACACTTAGATGCATGTAAGTGCAGCTGTGCCAACTGCAGTATCGTGGGCATGCAGCAAAACACAGCTGCAGAATTCTGCTGGGCTGTCTTTAGTGAGATGCCAGCTCTCCAGACACATGGGAAAGCCTAGAGGGTACTACAGCAGGGAAACCCCAGTGGAACTGGACTCCAAAGGTCCTTTCCAACCAAAATGATTCTATGGTTATCACTGAATCATAGAATTGTTTCAGCTGGAAGAGACCTTTAAGATCACTGAGTCCAACCCTCAATCCAACACCACCACGGCCATTAAACTGTGTGCCAAGGTGCCATGGCCACACGTTTCTTGAACACCTCCAGACTCTATGAATGCTACAACAGAAGAGTTGAGATCAGAAGCCCTATAAAATAGAAACCATCACTAATTATACTACAAAAAGTAAAGATCATATTGTCATCAGCTGTATTTTTGCATGCTACCCTAACTGACCTTCTGTGGAAACAGAGGTTCAATCACACCTCTCCAGACAAGGACACAGTTTGCTTGCCAGGTGAAGTTCCCTTTTTGCTTTAATCTCATGGGACAGCAGAGATAAATCCATGCCTAGATTATCATTAACTGCAAGTCCATATAAGTGAAATATCTGCACTGCACTTTTCAGGGGCCTTAGCTAAAAGGAGCTTGAAATAGACACTTGAGAGTGACGCAGTTTTCCAACTGGAAATTGGAGTTTGTCCCTCTCAAGAGTTCAGTGGATGGTAGCTTCCATGTATGACATCACACCTCTCAGTGGCATGTTTACCAGGGTGCTCTGCCATTTCAGACCCCTGTCAGTCTCGATGATCCCCATGTTCTAGGAGGTCTTTTCCAACCAAAACAAGTCTGTGATTCTGTGACTCAGTCCATGCTCTTGTTCCTGCCCAGTGAACAGAGGCAAGTGGGACACCTCCATCTGTGCTAGGAGGACTCAGAGTATGCACCTTGGCAGGAGCTGGTGCAGGTGAGCAGTTCCTGGAGCAGTGAGCCAGCTCGTCTGTGAACTGCTTGTGCTTCAGCTGCACAGCTGCAAGACAGCAAAGCTCTGGAGCCAGATGAGGCCAGAGAAGAGACTGCTAAGGGCTGGCCAGTAAGCCAACCCACAGGCAGAGACACTGGTACATAAAATGCATTCCAGTGGTTGGCATCTGGAGCTTGCAGCTGCCAAGCACACCCAGTGTGTGGCCGTGGGTGTTGGCTTCAGCACTAGAACATTTTGGAGGAGGCCAACAACCAGCAACCACGGGAGACAGGGCCAAGTTACAGCAGCAATTACACTGCTGTGCCAATTTGCTTGCTATTTCAAAGGACAAAACTTTATCTTCTAAGCATTGTTTTCAACATACCCACACGACAGTTAGCAGAAAAATGCTGATATTTGCTGCTGGGGGGAGGGGTAAAACCCTCATAGAACTGAAACGATGCTCCTTGGGGCACTGCTTAACAAAACAAACCCAGCCCCATTAGACTGTGCCTTAATTAACGCTCGAGTTTCCTTAGAGACCACAGCTCTGTTGGGGACACAAGCCTGGTGTGTATTTCTGTCCAAGAGACAGCGTGGGGAGAGTTATAGAAACCAAAGATAGAGGTGAAATGAAAGATATGCAACAAGGCTGAGCAAGTTTCAGCTCCAAGGCCAGGCTCTGCGTGCCGGGAATGTGGGAGGCAGGTCAGGGCATCCTCAGCCAGGCTGTGCTAAAGCTTCAGAACAGAACTGAAGTGAAGACCTGGCTTGGGGCACAGGAGATCTCATGGGTGCATGGCACACAGCCACCAGCGGTGCCAGGCTGTGTATCACAGAATCACAGGATGGTAAGAGTTGGAAGGAACCTTTGGAGATCATAGAGTCCAGCCCCCCAGCCAAAGCAGGGTCACCTAGAGCAGGCTGCACAGGAATGTGTCCAGGAGGAACTGGAATTCTGAATTCCTCTGAACTGTCTCCAGAGGAAGAGACTCCACAACCTCTCTGGGCAGCATGCTCCAGGGCTCCAGCACCCTCACAGTGAAGAAGGTTTTCCCTATGTTCAAGTGAAACCTCCTGTGTTCCAGTTTGTGCCTGCTGCCCCTTGTCCTTTCACTGGGCACCCTTGAAAAGAGCCCAGCCCCGTCCTCCTGACCCCCACCCTTTAGTTATTGATCAGCAATGACAAGATCCCCTCTCACTCTTCTCTTTTCTAGGCTAAACAGCCCCAGGTCTCTCAGCCTAAAATGCAGCTTAGTGGAGATTCTGTCACAGCAGAATGCTGCATTTAGGAAGCATATAGGGTCAAAGTATAAGCTCAAACATTGTCTCCCACCTGGCAGATTTACCTTTACAAAATAAAAGCCCTTCCATACTTAAAATATTGAGCTGTGGGAGCAAAACCTTCCTATCAGCTAATTTACCAATCAGCTCCCCTGTTAATTAGCCAAAGCAATGATTACTTTAAACACAGTGCTCACTTTCTTTTGAAGCAGGCTTGAGTATTGCTCCTGGATTATTTCCTCAGCCCCTGCTTTCCCCAAGCCCCAAAGCAACGCTGGAGTGCAACTCTGCTCTGAAGAGAGCCCTCTGAAAACGTGAGGGCAAGAGCTCACCTCAAAGCCTCCCACAGACCTCCCACCAAATCTTCTCACTTCGCAGCATCTGCAAATTCAGTTAAGGGTCTGGATGTCAATCAATGGTTTTCTCTGGCTCAGTAATCACTCACAATAATGATTCTGTTATTGAAACTTCAGCACCCAGCGTTGCTGCAGATTTACTGCCCAGAATGGAATCCAGTTCTCTGCCCTTTAATTATCCTAGCTCTATAGTGCTAAAAAACCTAGAGGAAAAAAGACCTAAATGATAGCAAAAGCCACTGAATTAGACAGATACAACTTTACAAGCTCTTGGGACCTATTAATTGAGAAAGACAACATGGGCAGTTGAAGTAAAATTTCCAAAGTTTCTAGCATATGTGGACTTGAATAAGTAAGAATTAAAAGCAACAAAACAAACCCAACACCCTAAAACAGACCTAGAAACCTCAGAGTGAACCAGAAACCTGTCACCAATCTGCTCTCATCATTTTCTTCTGAGATCCTGGCTTTGGAATGCCTGCCTCATTCGGACTATAAATTAGTGGTGAACTCCTCAGCAGTTCAAACGGCAAGAGGTAATAGGCAGCCCAGCGACGAGGAATGTTTTCTTAACTCAGTTAAAGGCTGCAAAATGGGAAACAACCACCTCAGCTCCCACTTTAACTCTCTCAGTATTTTGCCTCTGAACATAGCTTGCTGCATATCAAGTGTTTGATTTTAATCCCTTTGTTGGAACCAGGAATTTAGTCACTAACTCACCACCTTCCTGTCAATATAAAAAATATTGCCTGTGTATCACCGGCGAGCTGGTGAATTCAAATGGTAATGAGAGCTTTTCTTCCCTCTTGCTGCCTTACTGGACTAGATTGTGCTGTACTGGGGCTTCTTAACAGTTTGATGTCTGTGGAACAGATGGCTGAAGAGAATGAGTTACTGATGCAGATGCAAAGTTGACACAGAACCATCTCCAGGCTGTGATAATAGAGATGGATGGCTCTGGGAGGGAAGGTTCACACATCAGTGTGTCTTAGCAGCACACTGCAGACCCTAAGTCCTTGACTTTTCAGCTCATTCTCACAAAATATGATTTAAAAAAATTGCTATTACACTGATTTTATTATATTGTTTGTTATAAACTTGCCTTTGAATGACAAGAGCAGGCTGAAGAAATGGAAGCATGAAGATGTGGCTCTGGGCAACTTGGTCTAGTGCAAAGTGTCCCTGCCCATGGCAGGGGGCTTGGAACTGGATGATCCTTGAGGTCCCTTCCAACCCTGGACATTCTGTGATCCTGTGATTAGTTGTTTTTTTTTTGGTCCTCTGCAAAAACCCTGTCTGCAAGGCTCATTGCAAACAGCCTCCCAGGCAGGACTGAAAAATATTGTTTTGGTTCTCCTTTCAACAAGACTCATTCCTGCTCTATAGAACAGAATTGTTGGGGTTGGAAGAGACCTCCAGGATCATCTAGTCCAATCATCAACCCAACACCACCATGGCCATCAAAGTCTGTCTTTACCTTCTAGTTTGCCTTTTTGGAGAGCACATCCATAGACCAATACATGTCTCCCAAATGACCCGTGGCCACACTGATCATTGTTACCTTCAGATCTTCTTTATGCTGATGCCAACAGGAGCCTTACCAAGGATCTCAGCTCTTGTTTCTTGTGCTTTTCTGGTGTGCAGTCTACTGCTCAGTCCATCATGAGGTGGCAATTCCTGCAACATTGCATTTAAAGTTTTGAGCATGCCCGAGGTGTTTTTTGCAACTTCCATGCATTCCATCATATGCATAAACTGAATCTACCTTGACTGCTTGAACTAAACCAGTCAGTTTGTTCTCTATTCTCATTCCCCTGAGGTACGAGACAGGAAGGCTAGGAAGGTAGGCTAGCATGAGGACAAGTCTTCTTTATTCCCTCCTTTCTCATTCCTTCTCATTATTCTCATTGTTCATTCATAACTGATACTCATTCTTTGCTATTGCCACTGTCTTCTTCAGCCTCCCATCTCCTGCAAAGCCAGACCCCTCCCAATGCTAGAGTTAGGCTCAGCAAAGAGTCATGGGAGACCTAAACTCCTCTCAGCTCCGGGAGCATGGTTTCCATCTGAGCTTTTAAGGAACAGCCAGGAACAAGCAAGTGCCTATGAAGAGGAAGTCAGAAGTTGTCTTATGACAAGATACATGAACTGAAGGTTTGTGGTTCCAAGAGGCAAAGGAAAGACAGAAAATGAGGATTTTTTTTTGCAGCAAAGAGTCCTCTAATTAAAGCAATACGGATTTGTCACAGCCAACGCTCCCCTCACTGGAGAGGGGTTGTTCTTCCAGATGGGATCAACCCAAGGGAGAAGCTCCCCATGGGGCTGGCTCTCCTCAATCCCCTAGAGCAAGGATAAGTCCCTCCAGCTGAGCCTGGCCACTCTCCTCCCATGCTTTTCACTCAGGATGCATTAACTCTTGACACTGCTGCCTGGCTTGTGCCCTGTATAAGGCATCCAGCATGGGTGTTCTGTGGTTAGACAAGGTCCAGGTTGCTCATTGCAGCCACATCAGCCTCTGGTCCTGCTGCTCAGCAGCTGCCAAAGCGCCGGCAGCGCAGGGCAGGCCCTGCCAATGCCCTGCCATAGGTGACCCTCACACAGGGGCACACTCAGCCTTCTCATGACACCACTGGTGCCTACCCTTGGGTAGGTGCACAGAATCACAGACACACAGGGTGGTAAGGTTGGTAAGCACCTCTGGAGATGATCGAGTCCAACCCCACTGCTGAAGTAGGGTCACCTACAGCAGCTTGCACAGGAACATGTCCAGGAGGCTTTAAAAGTCTTGAGAGACCAAAACTCCACAACCCCTCTGGGCAGCCAGGTCCACAGCAAAGAAGTTTCTCCTCAAGTGAGGCCTCCTGTATTCTAGCTTGTGCCTGTTGCCCCAGTCCTGTCCCTGGGCACTCCTGAGAAGGGCCCAGGCCCAGCCCCTCGGCCTCACCCAACTCTGCAGCCCGCCCAGGTCCGGCTGAACGGCAGCGGGGCCTGAGGGGGTGTCAGTCCTGCTCCCTCTTTGGCATCAGCAGCAAACTGGCCGAGGCTCCGCCAGTGCCCTCGCCCGGGCCCTCATGAACGCGTTGAACAGGACCGGGCCCAGAGCTGACCGCCCGCAACTGCCACTGGCCACGACCCCGTGCCCGCTATCGCGCAGCTCCCGGGGCCTCGGCGCGGCCGAGCAGCAGCGCGGAGCAACAGCGCCGCCTGCTGACCTCCGCCCGCGCCGCCGCAGGCAGCCCTGAGCTCCCCCGCGGCTCCCGCCGCTGCCATTTTGTGCGCGGAGCTGGCACGGCCGGCCACGCCGCTTGATTTGCTGTGCGTCTGCCGTGACTAAGAGCGTTCTGTGGGCTTGGGTTTTATGGAGGAGACCGGATCCTTGCACTGAGCAAAAGCTCTCAGACTTCTGCCTTCTCCCTGAGGGTGTTCAAAGCCAGGCTAGATGAGGCTCCAGTGGAGAGGCATCCCTGCCTATGATTGGGACATTGGAGGAGGTGAACTCTAAGGTCCATTCCAACCTAGGTCAGACTATGATTCTAGGTTCATCAGGCTCTACAAAGGGATCTGGCCAGGCTGGATCAAAGGCTGGAGTTAAAGCTGATTGTATGAGGTTCAGCAAGGCCAAGTGCTGGGTCCTACACATGGCTCACATCAACCCCATGCAATGCACCAGGCTTTGGGGCAGCGTGGCTGGGAACTGCCCAGCAGAAAAAAGACCTGGGAGTGTTCATCAATAGCAGCTAAAGATGAGTCAGGCTGTGCCCAGCTGGCCAAGGAGGCCACCAGCATCCTGTTCTGGATCAGCAATGGTGTGTCCAGCAGAAGCAGGGCAGGGATTGTCCCCCTGGACTCAGCACTGGGGAGGCCATGCTTGGAGTGTGGGTTCAGTTCTGAGCCCCTCACTCCAAGAAGGACATGGAGGTGCTGGAGCAGGCCCACAGACTGGCAGCTAAGCTGGTGAAGGGTCTGGAGGACAGGTCTGGTGAGGAGCAGCAGGTCGATCACAGCTCAGACCTGCAACTTCTGGGGCTGTCATCTGTGCACAGACTGCAGTTAACACCTCAGCTGGCATCACCTATATCCAAATGGGAGTCTTTTCAGGCTTTGAACTTGATGAAAATCAGACCTGTGTAGAAAAATTTCCCTCACATCCACCTTGTTTTGGTTCTATCAGAATAAACCCTTTATTAAACAGCACTCCAAAGAATTCCTGTGCGTGCTGGGGAACAGCTGGTGGAGTTGTTTAGGATGGGCAATGCTGCATATTTTTTTCTTGACCTCACACTTGGAAGCTATTGAGCCCTTTGGCTTTAATTAACACAAAATACATCCGAGGCAGCTATCTGGCATGGGAGAGCTTAGTTTTCTGAATACAAAGATTAATGACGTTATGAGCTGTGAAAATAAAAAGTCTTGCAAAGTAATGGAAGGTAGGAAATGTTTGTAAAAAGCAATCCTGTCGGCTTTGGTGTCTGATGTGTATCATCAAATGCAGCTCCACACTGTGCAGTTGAAGATAGCATCAAAGATCTCCATCTATTAACGAGCTACTGCTGATGAAAATTCAATTTTATAACAAACAGCCTGAGATATGCAAACAATAAAATCTGTATTTGTGTAAACTCACATGGTGTCTACCATAGAAACATAGACTCATAGAATGGGTTGGCTTGGAAGGGACCTTCAAAATCATCCAGTTCCAACACCCTGCCATGGGCAGGGACACCTTCCACTAGATCAGGTTGCTCAAGGCCTCATCCAACCTGGTCTTGAACACTTCCAGGGAGAGGACCTCCCTAGGCAACCTGTTCCAGTGTCTCACCACCCTCCCTGTAAAGAATTTCTTCCTGATCTCCAGTTGAAATCTGCCCTCCTCAAGCTTAAATCCATTGCTTGTTGTCCTGTCACAACAAGCAGAAAGCAGAGGTGTGGGCACTGTTCAGTGTGATAAAAAAGAATGAAAACTGGAAATAACTGGAACAGATGTGAAGTAAAGGAGTAGGTCTTCTTCAGGGACATACTTGGCCCTTTCAATTTAAATCACAGAATCATAGATCCTCAGCTAAACTCTGTCCCTCAGCACCACATCTCTGCCTCTTTCACACACCTGCAGGGATGGGGATTCAGCCGCCCCCCATGGCAGCTTGTGCCAGGCTTTTGAGAACCCTTTCAGTCTAATCTCCTAGACCTCCCCTGATGGAGCTTGAGGCCATTTCCTCTCCTCCTATCACTTGTTACTAGGGAGAAGAGACCATCCCCCACCTGGCTGCAGCAACCTTTCAGGGAGCTGTAGAGAGCCAGAAGGTCTCCCCTCAGCCTCCCTTTCTCCAGACCGAACAACCCCAGGCCCCTTAGCCGCTAACCTCAGTGCTGACATCAGGCAGTACTTTTCCTTACAAGAACATGTGCTCATCTCTGGTCAGGACATGCTGTGATCTGCCAGTGCTCTGGTGTGGAAGCCCTGTGCTGAATTGTGTCTGAGTTGTTGGATACACTGCGGCCAGCAGCTTTGTACTTTGCCCTGGAAGGCAGCAGATCACCTGTAGAGATCCACGCATGTTATCTTTGTAGGTGGAGCAGGATTTCCACCACACTGCTATTTGCATTGCTTAACTGAACTGGGATGCAAATTTAGACTTCAGCAGACTCCTTAGATGTCTAATCTTTTATTTGTCTTCTACACTCCTTGCCTGTTGTTTATTCCAATAAAGAAATGATCCTTGGCTTCGTTCCTCGTGGTTTTCACAGCACAGTGCCAATCACTTCCCATCCCCTTGCTTCTCTTCTGATCCCTTTACATCCTTCTGTGAAGTGTTTGGAAACTTCTGCTGCTCTCTAGGAAAGCCTGAAGACCTCCACAGAAAGGCAGTGAGGGAGGAGGGTTTCTGCTCTGCAGGAGCTGGGCTCGTTTCCTATTCTCAGGAGTCTTTCTGACCAATTACTCGTTGAGTAAACATCTCTGTGTAGACTAACAGGGACTGTTGAACTGTCAGCCAGTGCTAAAGATCGGATCCTGCACCTGCATGTTCTCAAAAAATGACTGTGGACAGCATTCTCCAGTTTTTTGTGTGTGAGGAAGAAACTGAAGGATGACTTTCCTCCCTTCCAATTCAAGCCCCCCAAACTAAAAGACCCCAGTTCCTCATAAGGAGGAGAACAGACTAACCTCCAAGATAAGGACCTTGCTTCTTGGAATCTCAAAAGCTGCCCGTGAAGGGCACAAGATACCCCTGGCCAACAAAGATAGGGCCAGCACCACAGCCCCTCTGGCACATCTTTGAAATCCTCCCATTGTCTGTCATCATAGATAACCACAGCAGGACCATCTCCAGGCCATCTGATCAGCAGAGGAGCAGGTGGATGACACCACAGAAGTGCAGCTGCTTTGCAGCGCTGTGTTTTGATTAGTAAATGGCAGTGTGTGTGTGGTCAGCAGCAATTAGTCCTGCTGGGTTGCACCAGGATGCTTCACACATTTGTGAAGCTGCTTCTGAGGTGTCCTAGTTTGAGGGATACCTCATGCCCAGCAATGAAAGAATTACTCTTGCAATTCCAGTTGTGGATTCTTACAACAGAGGTCAGCTAGAGCAGGGTGATTGGGCCTGCATCCAGTTGGGTTTACAGTAATTGGAGACAGAACAAGGGGGAGTGGCCTTAAGCTGAGGCTGAGGAAAAAGTTTTCCATGGAGAGAGTGGTCAGGCACTGGAATGACCTACCCAGGTAGGTGGTGGAATCACCCACCCTGGGTATGTTTAAGGGTGGTTTGGATGTAGTGCTTAGGGATATGGTTTAAGGTGAATCTTGTAGAGCAAGGTTGTAGGTTGGACTTGGTGATCTCGAGGGGCTTTGCCAACCTGGATGTTTCTGTGATCTCCAGGGATGGAGATTCCACGGCCTCTCTGGGCAGGCAGTTCCAGTGTGTGACCTCCTTGCCAGGAAAAAAGATTTTTCTTATGTTCATATAGAATTTATTGCGTTCCAGTTTGTGCCCATTGCCTCTTGTCTTGTCACTGGGCACCACTGGAAAGAGTCTGGCTCCATCTTCTTTCAGGTATTCCACAGAAACCTTGAAAGGGGCTGCAGGAGAGCTAAGGAGGGACTATTTACAAGGGCTTGTACTGATAGGATGAGAGGGAATGGCTTTGAGCTGGCAGAGGGGAGATTTAGATGGGATATTAGGAAGAAATTCTTCCCAGTGAGGGTGGGGAGACACTGGAACAGGTTGCCCAGGGAGGTTGTGGGTGCCTCCTCCTGTGGAGATGTTCAAGGCCAGATTGGATGGGGCCTCTCCTGCTCAGTGAGAAGCAGGCTTTTGGGTGGCAAACAGAAGCCCAGGTCAAATGCAAAGGGAGAACAGAATTTAATGAGAACAAATTGGCAGTAATATACATCTGTACATTGATAAACTGCAGCTGCCTGGCAGATCACTTTCTGGGTTTGTAAATTGAAATTGGTACATTAAATGAGGTTTAAAAATGACTCTCTATTAAACCCCAAATGTATTTTGCAGTCTGACATTTTGCATTGATTACTTTTCATACCAATATGGAGACCTCCTTCTGTGAAAGCCACCTCCAGTGAAAAACTCCCATATGTTTGGGGTTTTTTTTTTCAAAACAAGAGTGGGAGACATCTTGGACCTGATTTCTCCCTGTGTCTCTGTCCTTGTTGAGTTAGACCAGGACTAATTCTGGTCGGTGTTGTAACTTCCCAGCTCAGTCTCTGCTCACTGAGGCACTTTCTGCAGGTTTGCACAGCCAGTGGCTGCTTCTGGCAGTGAGAGTGGTGATGGCTGGAGTTAGCACCAAGGGTTGGGGTGCGGATCAAGGTCACTGCTAAATCTTGTGCATGATGTTAGGAGTGCTGTAAGTCAGAGGTGGCACCTATGAGGAGGAGGAGACAGCTAAGGGGACCCCAAACTGACCAATGAAGTCAAGCCTCTTCTTCCATGGCTGGTGTCCAAGGACTCTTTCCATTCTGCCTTTGATGCTGATCCATGAGTTCCTGAATCCAGTTACAGAATCCAGCTCCTGAATCCAATTCCCATCTGCTGGTGAGTCCAGTCTGGGACTTCTGTCACAGCATCGGTGGCAATGGTGGCAATTGCCATCAGGGGTTGGGTTTGATACTGGTTTGTATCTATTCTATTTTTTAATCATTAACTAAAGCAGTTCTAATTTTCTTTCCCAAGCTGCCAGTCTCTCTCATTTATTCCTTTTCTTTTCCCTTTGGGAAGGCAGAGGGGTTCAGAGAGGGTGTCAGTCACTCATTTAATGACCATCCCAGCCCTAACCCTTGAGTCTTCCATTTATAATTGTAGTAAAACATACAATGCAGTTTTCAAGCTGCCCCTTTGTCTTCTGTATTCACAAATAAAGGGGGTGAAAGGTGTAAGGAATGGAAAACTCTATTTTTCAAGAAAACATTAATTTAAAAGCAGGGAAAAAACCCCAGAAAATGGGCAGTTTGGAGCAGCCAAAGCACTTGGGGAAGTGCTGGTGCTCAGTGCCATGAAACTGTAGCCACCCTCTTAAAAATTTGAGAAATTTTCTCTTGAAATCATGTTTGAAGATTTTAGCTTTTGTTAGATCTAACAGTTTGTTAGACCCTTAGACAAAACTGGCACGATGGAACAACGGGCTGGAGTCCTGAGGAGAGGTGAGGGATTGGATGGGGAAGGGTGGAAGAAGTGATGAAGCTTACCCCCGGTTTTCTTCCTTGCTCCCTACAACTACCTCTTCACTCAGGTAACAAGTGATAGGATGAGAGGAAATGGCCTCAAATTGCACCAGGGGAGGTTCAGGCTGGATATCAGGAAAAATTTCATCACCAGAAGGTTCATCAGGCACTGAACAGACTGCCCAGGGAAGTGGTGGACCCCCCCATCCCTGGAGGATAAGGAGCTTCAGGGACACTGTAGGACTCCATGATCTCTTCCAACCAGGCGATTCTGTGCTCTGTGATTCACTGGAACCAGACATCAGTTCCCAGATGTAAATTGTCCTGGATGCAAAAGTGTCTTTGAGCTCCCACGTGAGTGCACACAGCCTTTGACTTACTGTTGATGGTCTTCTTGTGATTGCTCAGGAATATGATGAATAACTTCATAAATCGTGGTAAGCACGTCCTGGCTTGGGACAAAGTCAGAGCCAGGAGCAGACTGACTTGAAACCTGAAAGGTGTAAAGAGCATTGCTAGTGTGAGCACAACTGCGAAAGGATTCAACAGAAATGAAGCTGAGAATGTAACTTCTCATTTTGGGGACTTGTTCCTCTCAGTGATCTGTGTTTGGGTTTAACAGGCCATCTCCTGGCCAGACTGGAGAGCTGGGCAAAGGGGAACCTAATGAGGTTCAACAAGAGTAAGTGTAGGTCCTGCACCTGAGGAGGAACAGCACTGTGCCCCAGTACAGATGAGGGGTTGGAGAAGGACCTTGCAGTCCTGCTTATCCATGGGACAGCACTGTGCCCTTGTGGCCAACAAGGCCAACGAGATCATGGCATGCATTAAGAGTGTGACCGGCAGGTCGAGGGAGGTTCTTCTCCTCTCTGCTCTGCCCTGGTGAGGCCACATCAGGAGCATCATGTCCTCTTCTGGGCTCCAGTTCAAGAGGGACAGGGATATACTAGAGAGAGTCCAGCAGAGGCTATGAAGGTGTTGAAGGGACTCAGCACTTGGTCTACATAGTAGAACTTTTTTCTGCTAGAATTCCTGTGCTTAAACTCTCCTTTGCAACACATGAGGATAACAAAATAATTCTTGTGAAACAGAGCTGAGATTTAGTTTGCTTATTTTTACAATGAAAAATGTAAGTGTCCCTCTGAGGCTTGGCTGTGCTGCCAAAGTTATGTTGCATGAGCAGCAATATTAGGACCAAGGGAGAAATTTGCATCACAGTAATTAATGTGCTTGTGTGACACAAGTGGTTCAGTGCTGTTCATCCACTCAGCACTGCCAATATTCTTTTAACAAAGAGTGCTGAACTAAGATTGCTGTCTTCAGAGCTTGGTTAGGTCTTTACTGCTCCATACTGATACAAGTACTGAACAGGTAGCACAGCAAAGGAAAAAGGAAGTCCTGGTGAACAAGAGTCATGAGTTGCAGAGAGCATCTGAGACAGCTCTTAAATAGCAACAGAAGCAAAGTGACAGAAGAGTCTCAGTACAGATATTTAGTGAACCTCAAGAAACAGAGCAGTACCATGAGCTAATGATGTAAAAATCACATACCCTGGGACCACCAGCAAGATCAGGAATGGCAACAAATTCATATATCCCAAAATCATCCAAAGCACTTTCGTGTCCTACAGGGAGAGGAAGCAAACATGAGAAAGGTATCAAGGTGCAATTAGAAGCTGGAAAATAATGACTGACAAAGTAGTTGGGGCCAGTTTTTAAGGCAACTGAATATTGTTTGATTGATTTGCTTTAAGCCACTTCCCTGCCAAGCTCCCAAGCTGGTGTGGAGGCAGGGAAGCTTCTCAGTGCTTGGCTACCTCTAATACCTTCGACCAAGTTCAGAGCTTCTTGCTAACCTCAGTGAGAGTTTTGGTAGAGCCATGGAGCCTCTCTTTGCTGGAAGGCTAAACAGCCTGGTTGACTTTCAGTTCCCACAGGAAATGGAAGCCCAGCATAAGCCCAGCACATCTGCACTGTAGTGAGGCAGCATCACCTGAGGCTTTTATACACAACACTAATAGGTGCCATGTTAGTAAACCAGTTGACAGATTGTGCCTGGGACTTGAGATACAACTTGTAGTTACAGTGGGAGTCTCTCTCCACCCTCCCACTGTCCAGGAGATCTGAGACTCTTGCTTGTCCTTTGGGCATCACTCCAGAACAAAGGCTGCAGCACAAGAGACAGTGCTGAGATTCTCTGCTCCAATACCACTTGCTGGGTGAAGGGCCCTCTGTGCTGAAGTGAATTTCTTTCCTTCTTCAGTATGATATATTTCTTTATTCTCTCACATACAGCAGCTTATGGCTTGCTCTGATGCTTTGCTAGAAAGGGGTAGGAATAAAAGTGCTGTCTTTCCAAAGCATGGACACTGTCCAGCCTCTCCTGATCAGGATGGTGTGGGAAGGATTGTGGAGGGAAAAGGGGCAGTGACAAAAGCACACTGGGTACTGATGGCACAGAGAAAGGGGGTACAGAATGTGATGGAGGTTAAAATGTCTGTAATGTCCTATCAACACCTCACACTTTTGGTACTGATTGATGCTATGGACATACAGAACTGTGATCCTGCCATGGTGTGTCACCTCTCACTGCTATCCCATAATAACAGTGATTCATTTCATATAGGTGAGGACAGCAGAATGCAAGTGATGCTACCTGGAATTAGCAGCTGGAATTCAAGCCAAGAAGGTGCACACTGCTGGGAACTCAACCCATGCTGAGCTGTTGCCAGTTTGGCTTTATCTCAAGTAAGCTAACGTAGAGGTAGGTGTTGACCTGAGTGAATAACTTTCTTCCCTCCCTTTCTTTCTTTTTGTGGTTTTGGTTTGTCTTCAGACATGGATTTGGACCTGATGAGATTCTCTCCTGATACCACTTGCTAGGGTGAAGGACCCTCTGTGCTGAAGTATTTCTTACCTTCTTCAGCTTCTAAATTTCTTTCATTAGCATTACCTGAAAATGTTTGAGCCTTCCTGTAATCAGTCTCTGGCCTAGGAAACAGATACACATTTATCACTTTGATGTTTTAAGCCAAGAAAAGAAAATGAATATGGTAAAATGCAGTTCTCTTGATGGAGCTTCAAGACTTAAGAGCAATTTATTTTTTGTACCTCCTCTGAAGCTTCTGTTGGATCACTGAAAAAAAAAGTAGCAAAAAGAAGACAAATTACTCTTTTTGCTCTGATGGTCAAAAAGAAGAGCTGGGGTGTACTTAACTTTTACCTACCTTTATGTGGCTGATACCTTTTCCATAGGAATAAAAATGCTATAGCTAGGATCAGAAATAATGAGATTCCTGTTATTACAGCAAGAGATGGCAAAGATTTTCCCTTCTGTGCCAGCTTTTCCAATCCTGTGACAAAGAAGATGAGTACTGTAGTTAGCCTCTTGATCTCTATTCTGTGCTATTATGACACAAAACAATCCATCTTTGGAAATTCACCTGAAGCACAGAGATACAAAACAGACATATAATGTTGGTTCTTGGGAATTGGTAATATTTGATTACTTTATTTATTTTCTCCCCACACACCCAAAAATCTCCTGAACTGGGAAAGGAATGCTCTTTGTATCAGAAAGTAATCCAGAACAGGTTGGTACCTATAGCTAAATGAAGGCCAGGCAGTGGAACATCTCCCTGTGAAGACAGGCTGAAGGAGTTGGGGCTCTAGCTTGGAGCAGAGGAGCCTGAGGGCTGCCCTCATTCATGTTGATAAAGATGTGCAGGGCAGTGTCAGGAGGACAGAGCCAGGCTCTGCTCAGAGATGTCCTATGACAGGACAAGGGGCAGTGGGGGCAAGCTGGAGCAGAAGAGGTTCCACGGGAGCATAAGAAACAAAACCTTTTCACTGTGTGGGCGATAGAACTCTGGAGCAGGCTGCCCAGAGAGGTTTTGAAGTCTCCTTCCCTCAGCAGCCTGTCCCAGTGTCTCATCACCCTCATTGGAAAGAATTTCTTCCTAGTGTCCAGTCTACATCTCCTCTCTTCCAACTCAAAGCCAGTTGCCCTTCATCCTATCACTACACACCCTTATAAAAAGTCCCTCCTCAGCTCTCCTGGAGCCCCTTTCAGGTACTGGAAGTCTGCTTGCCACAGCTTTCTCTTCTCCAGGTTGAACAGCCCCAGGTGTCTCAGCCTACTCCCATAGGGGAGGTGCTCCAGCCCCCCAATCATCTTCATGGCCTCCTCTGGACACAGTCCAACATTTTGATGTCCTCCTTGTGTGGGGGTCCCCAGAATTGGATGCAATACTCCAAACATTCAAATACTGAGTCCAACCTCTCTAAATCTATTAAGCCTGGTGCTAAATCACGTTCCTCAGCACCACATCTCTGTCTTTTCTTAATGGGTCTTGTCCCACAGTGTGTCAAACTGCAAATAAACTCTGGATTCCACTGAATGGCCAAAATGTCCTTTAGTACATTGTTAGTAGGACTTAATAGAATCATAGAATGTTTGGGGTTGGAAAGGACCTTGAAGATCATCTAGTTCCAACCCCCCTGCCATGGCTGGGAACACCTCCCATGGTTTCTCAAGGCCTCATCCAACCTGGCCTTGAACACTTCCAGGGAGGGGACATCCACAACTTCCCTGGGCAACCTTATTCCAGTGTCTCCCCACCCTCACTGTAATGAATTTCTTCCAAATCTGCAGCCTAAATAAGCATATGCTGTTTGGAAGAGAGCCTGGAGGAGTGCAGTGACCCTGCTTGGCTTGATGAGCCTCCTAAGCAGCAATCACTTCTGATACATATTCTCTTGGTAAGAATTATTTCTTCTCCTGGTGCTGATGCCCTGCTCAGCCAATACAGGGATGACTTCATGTCCTTACCTACAGAGGTGACGACCACTGTGAAGTGAGCTTCATCTCGCTTCCCAGTGGCGTTGTTGAAAGCGCGGCAAACGTAATCGATTGTCTTCTGGGCCACTTCATCGCACACAACTTCCAGGTGGGGCCCATATTTGATGACCTGAGTGCTATTGTCGGCCCTTTGGATCCAGGAGTAAGTGTTTGGTGGGTTTGAATCTGCTGAGCAGTCAAACAGAACAATTTCCCCCACGTCCACTGTGAAGACTGCCCCTATATTCACACCTTTATCTGACTTAACTCTAAGGCCGTAAGGTCCATCTGCATTGGGAAAAAACCAAACAAACAGCAAAACTGACAGAAAAATTAAAATCAGAGGATATAGTGAAACTGTAAAGAGAAGCATAGCCCTAAACTCAGAATGCTGAAGTCTGAGTAGCCATTAGAATGTTGGCATTGGGTCAATAATTTCAATTAGAAGGCTTTCAGTTGAACAGTTTGCTAAGTTTACAGAGGTTTATCTGGGTTAATCTCAGACTGTCCCCCACCCAACGCCGATCTAATCACTGTTTAGGGAAAAAGCACAGTCCTGTGCTTTGCCCAGTATGAGAAAAAGAGAGAAAACTGGAAACAACTGGAAAAGCTGTGAAGGAACACTGGTGGTGGAACACTGGAACGGGTTGCCTAGGGAGGTGGTGCAGGCCCCATCCCTGACAACACTCAAGGTCAGGCTTGATGGGGCTCTGAGCAACCTGATCTAGCTGGGAATATCCCTGCTTACTGCAGATGTTCAGAGGTTCCTGCCAACCCAATGCATTCTATGATTCCATGATCCCACTTTGCCTGTTGAATTCCTCTCCATCAGAGCACAACAGTCTCTGCTGCAGCCTCCATGGCAGCAGCTTCTTCCAGTCTTGAAATCATTGGTTTCTGGGTTGCACTGCTGCAATAGCCATGGTTTGGGGTGCATTGGCATCACAGGGTATGGACCAGCAGGGTAATAGTAATGAGAAATAAAGAACCAAATACTTTTGATCATCAGTTAAAAAGCCACCATGACGACCTTGATGGATCCCTCAGCTCTACTTCTCTTTTCCAGTACCATTCTCAAACAGGAGCCTGCCTCCTGTCTCAGTGAAGCCAGTTAACTAAATGACTTGTAAAGTAATAAATCACCTCTTCTGAGCAACAATTTACTGCTCTGTGGGAATATTTCCAATTGCTCCTGTCTCCAGGAGGCTGTTACAGTTTCCAAGCAGATGGCAGCTATTTACTCTGAGTGACCTTCTCTTTATCACCTCCAGTAACTCCCCCGCAGCACTGACATATGGCACACAGAGATCCTGGGACCTGCTCTGGATTGTTATTGGCAGCTGGGAGCCAAACTAATCCTGCAGGCAGAGGTTGGACCAAATGATGTGACTCTGGACAGCTCAGGGAATCGTAGAATCATAGAATATTTGGGGTTGGAAGGGACCTTTTAAGGCCATCAAGCCCAACCTCTCTGCAGTAAGCAGGGACATATTTAACTAGATCAGGTTGCTTGAAGCCCTAACCAGCTTGACCTTGAATGTCTCCAGGGATGGGGCATCCGCAACTCTTGTAGGCAACCTGTTCTAGTGTTTCATTACCAGTTATATAATGGCTGGACTTGATGAGCTTGAGGGTCTTTTCCTTCTGGAACAACTCTATGATTCTGCAATCAGAGATGGAAAGAAGAGGAGGGAAATAAGACATGGGAAGAGGTACAAGTTCTGCATGAGCTGGTAGTGCAATTATACGAGGTCCAGGACATGGTCTGGCTACCAACTGCTAGATTACAGAGCCCAGGGAAGCAAGACCCAGCACCAGCCCATGGCTGGATAGGAATCCAGTTCCAGTCCTTGCACTGTGCCATCCACACTGTGCTGCTGGGTAAACTGGTTATGTCTGAACAGAACTGGTGGCAAAGGAAATCCTAATCTGTCTGAAAAGGACACTTCTACCCCCAGGAATAAGAGGATCAGAGCCTGACAAGGTCATGTATGTAACATGTGCTGCTTGCAAGTGTTGGAGGGACTGGGAGCTGATGTTGCAGGAGGGATAAGGAACAAAATGCTGATGTTCTTCCTGAGATTTAAGGTGGAATTGTCAAATGTTGACTAAATCAATCCTTTGTTTTCTCCGTCTTGTTTCGTTCATGAACTTATCTGTGCTCCCGGTTAGTTTCCCTGTACCACCATTTCCAGCCAAAATATGTGGCTTGCTCTAAGTTAGAGCTGTTAGAAACCAGCTCATTTTGAATGCAAGCTCACATCTAATGTTAACTCAACAGTTTTCTGCCTCCTGCCATTGTTTCCAGACAGATCCTTTAAACAAAGCTAATTATGAATATTTCATATACTCACAATAGATGTTTGGTGCAATTATCTCACTTTCCATTGCACTGACAGGGTTAGATACCAGACAGCTGTAGTTCCCAATGTCTTCTTTTACCACAGGAACAATCAGAACTGTTGCATTGTTTGAGGAAAAAGTGTAATTAGGGCTGGCATGGAGAGGCTTCCCATTTTTCATCCACTGGTAAACTACCCTCGTTCCTTTCTCCACAGTACATTTTAGTGTAATATTGCCTACAAACTCTACCACCCCTGAAGATGGTTCGGTATGTACAACTGGCTTTGTGACAGGAACTGCAAAATAAAGAGATACAAACAGTTATAAGAGTGATGAACCAATGTATTACAGTCTTCATTAAATGGCTTTAGTTGGAAAAGCCCTTTAAGACCATCAAATCCAACCAATCTCTAACTCTGGTGCCAACTCATGCCTCTCAGCACCACATCTCCGTGACGAATGCATTCATTGCCAAAATGACACAAATTGCAGACATCAACCTCTCTGCAAAGTACTCAGATTGCAAATTTAATTTATTAAATGTGGTTAAAAGTTGAAAAAAAGAAGACCACATACTCAGCGGCTGACTAAGAATTGTTCTAGTACTGAAATAAAATGTGACTGCAATCAGGTATGCCATGGCCTCCAGCTCCTGTCTTGTCAGTAGATCCCTGTGGCTAGAGAAATCATGGAATCATAGAATGGTTCGGGTTGGAAGGAACCTTCAAGATCATCTGCTGCCAAGCCCCCTGCCATGGGCAAGGACACCTCCTACTAGCCCAGCTGGCTCAGTGTCCCATCCAACCTGGCTTTGAACATTGCCAGGCTTGGAGCCTCCACAGCTTCTGTGGGCAACCTGTTCCAGTGCCTCGTCACCCTCATGGGCAAGAATTGCTTCCAAATGTCTCATCTAAATCTGGCTTCTTCCATTCTGACAAGAGTGTGAAGCCAGACAGTGCTCCAAAACTATTGGCATTTTGTTTTCAAAATGAAGAGCCTCCATTCTCCTAACTCACCATCAACAGCAACTTGAATCTTCTGACTGGCAGCCGTTGTTCCATTTCCACGGACGTTGACTTTGACAATGTAATTGCCCTCATCACTGGGATGCAATGGATTGATTGTCAGAGATGCACTTGGAGGTATGAGGGTAAACTTGTGCTGATATTCCAAATCTGGAACTACTGTTTGATTTACAGAGCCCAGCAAGTATTTTGGGTTACTCTGAGGCCTCTCAAAAAGCCAAATGATCTGGATTTCTGATGCTGTAGCATTGAAATTGTAGTCGACAGTGAGCTGCAGTGGCTGCCCCTCAATGCCATGGACAGTATGAGATGGCACTGTCAGCTTTAAGGCAGAACAAATACCTGCAGAAAAAATGGAAGAAGAAAGAAATTGACAAAACCAAACCATAAATGGAAATGCTGAGAAAATCAAAGTGTGAGAAATGCTTACAAAGAAGAAAATCTCTGAGCTAGGGCTGACACTGTTTTGTGTAAGAATTCAGTAAGAGGTCAGGGGAGGAAGGAGCAAAATCTCATTGACCTCAGGGGTGGTGGATCTAGTCATACACCTCCAGCTCTGAAATATATCAAAAGTCAAAGGAAGGATATTTGAGATTTGTGGGCAGAGGATCTTTTATTGTTGAAAGTCAAAGGTTTGCCTTTGTGTTTACAAAATTTCCCCTTTAAAATAGTTCCAATTTCTGACAATCTTGGACTGCAACCACCATTTTTCAGATGCTTTTTTAGCTAGGAGGAAATTTCTTACTCTTGCTTTTCCTGAATGCTTTGGGTTGGAAGGGACCTTCAAGATCATCCAATTCCAATCCCACTATCATGGGCAGGGACACTTTCCACTAGCCCAAACTGCTCAATGCCTCATCCAACCTGGCTTTGAACACCTCCAGGGAAGGGACATCCACAACCTGTTCCAGTGTCTCATTATCTTTACTGTAAAGAATTTATTCCTAATCTCCAGTCTACATCTCTCCTCTTCCAGCTTCAATCCATTCTTTCTCATCTTGTCACTACAAGTCCTTGTAAAATATCCATCCCCAGCTTTCTTATAGCCCACTTCAAGCACTGGCAGGCTGCTCTAAGGTCTCCCTGGAGCCTTCTCTTCTCCAGGCTGAACAGTCCCTAATTCTCAATTATTAAACATCCTTGACTGAAGTCAAAGCCACCTGTCAGACCCTGGAGAGATCTGTAAAGGATCCATTAAAATATCTGCCCCTACCCTTCCCCGTTCTTTGGGCATGACATCACCCAGTATCTCAGTTTATTTAGCTGTCAATAGGCAGTCATGCTGTAGGACAAGAAGCTGGTGACAGCTGCAGGGTAACCAGATAATATGGCTAACAAAAAAATGTTTGTCACAGATCTGCTTGAACAGAAAATGAGCAGAAACCAAGCAGGTCTACTGAGCATCAGGACAACTGGAACCACCAGTGGAGAAGCTACCACCATAATACAATAAGATAAAGAGGATTGTGGCTGGAAATGTGAATTTCTTCTCAGTTGAAAACTGTGGGAATAGAAACTGAAAATTAACTTTGTCTCACTTGATTCATGGGAAAAAGCAGCTCCATGTAGGAGCTTGGGAAGTCATTTTGATCTGCAGTTATGTTAATTCTTTTAGCAAAGAGCAGAGGTGGAGAGGGCAAAAACCTCATTTTCTTGTGAGTTACTTCAGGAGTGGCTTTGGCCAATTGCAGGTTTTAGAATCAGAATTGTTTCAGTTGGAAAAGACCTCTAAGGTCATTGAGCCCAACCTTCAACCTAAGACCACCATGGCCATTGAACCATGTCCTGAAGTGCCACGTCCACACGTTTCTTGAATGCCTCCAGGGACTCCACCTCATTGTTCTCTCTGGGTCTGCTGGGGTGTTTTTGTGGAGTGCCATCAGCCTGTGGAGCTCCTGGGCTAGAGGCAGGGCAGGCTGAGGCTTAGACAAGTTAGTAGATAATGGTGCCCTGGCAAAGGCAAGGGTTTTACAGGAGCAGTGCTGGGAGACTTCTGGCTTTGCCTTAGACCAAATCTTATTGCAGACTGCAGTATTCTTCAGTGAAAGATTTATTCTTCACCAAAAGATTATTTCCTTCACCAAAAGGGTTGTCAGGCCCTGGAACAGGCTGCACAGGGAACTGATTGAGCTATCAACACTGGAGGTGTTTGAAAGGTGTGTAGATGTACTATTTAGAGACATGGTTTAGGGGTGGACTTGGCAGTGTCAGATTTACAGTTGGAACCGATGATCTTAAGGATCTTTTCCACCCTAAATCATGGAATCATAGAATGGTTTGGGTTAGAAGGGACCCTCAAGATCATTTGCTGCCAACCCCCCTACCATGGGCAAGGACATCTCCTACCAGCCCAGCTTGCTCAGTGTCCCATCCAACCTGCCTTTGAACACTGCCAGACTCAGAGCCTCCACAACATCTCTGGGCAACCTGTTCCAGTGCCTCACCGCCCTCATGGGCAAGAATTGCTTCCTAATGACTAATAAAATCAAGCTTCTTCCAATTTGAAGCCATTAGACCTTGTCCTGTTCTCTTCTATTAGACTAATACTGATTTTTAATTAAAACTGAAGGCTGTTATGAATAATCCTTGAATTACTGTTAACGGTGAAATCAAGTCAATGTGCCAGACTCTTACTTCACTCTCCTCAGGAACCACTTCCATGTAATTCAAGCTTATCCCTATAGCTTTCTAAATAAAATACACACTTTTCCAAGAGAATGGATTTCCCCAAACTATTTTTTGTTTTGGTATAATGACCATAAGGATTGCACCAAAATGACCTCCAGTGATCTGTGCTTTGCTTCCATCTCCCTTTGCTCTCATCACCAATATTAGCAAGAACAACAAAGTCGCTGTTGACATAAAACAAGGGCTGCAGCTTTAGTTTAAAGAAAAATCTCTGACCTAACTTTGGAGTTTATGGCATAAACTGAAACCTGCTCAGCAAGGTTTTTTCATCCTCTGGGTTTAACATGCACATCTCCTTGGCAAAGGGAGTTTGGATCCTCAATTGCTTTTCACCCTTGTGCTCATTTAGCTCTTCTGCTCCCCCAACCCCCTGAGCTTGGAGTAAAATGTTGTTAGATCGCTGATAACAGTTTTGACACTTTGGGCAATTATGTTCAGTTTTGAAAAAAAAGAAAGATCTGTAATGGACCAGAAAACCTGCAGTTCCTGATTCCTGGAGTTAGAGCAGCAGGGACTGTCATACTCCTCCCCATTTGGGGATTTTTGCCTAAGAACAAGTGCCACAGGGCTTTGTCATTTGACCTGATTCTTGCCTCTCAGGTTAATGTCTTCAGTGGGCTTCATGTCATACCCCAGTGCATCCCATTCTTATCAAGTTAGGAAGTTCAAGCTGCACATTTCCCATACCAGGAAATGTCTGACTCTGAGTAAGGGTCTGAGGAGACTTCCTAGTGAACAGCTGAGCAGACTAAAGCTCTCTGCTAGCAAACCAGTATCTCCTGCAGGGTTTTAATGAAAAATGTTGAACAAAGTTAGATGTGGTGCTGAGGGATGTGGTTTAGAGAGAGAGAATGGTTGGACTCGGTGATCTTACAGGTCTTTTTCAACCGGAAGCATTCTATGATCTATGAAAGTTGAAATTAGATCAAGAGAATATTCACTGAATGTTTTTTTTAATCAAAGAGACATTTAATTTTAAAATAATTAATTTGATGAACTTCCTATAAAACTGAAAATGGCACAAAGAGAAAACTCTTGGCAAAGTACTTAGCTTCAAATCAAGGAAGCTGGGTGACAGCATCTGAAGTTCCCAAAGGAGAGAAAAGAAAAGGTGTCCTTACACATGAATGAGTAGAGGATGCACTGCACTGGCAATAACATCTATTCCCTCTGCTGATACGAACCCAAATCAATACAGGAAAAGTGAACAAGCAGATTTTGTAGAACTAGAAGTTCATCTAACACAGATCACAGAATATTCCTGCCAAAGTACCCAGAACGTCTATTTTTTATCATGGTTAACAAATGTGTATTTCTGACAACAAATAATTCCACCCACATGTACTGTTAATGGGAAGACATTCTCCAGTTGATTGAAAGCTTAATTTAGTTTTTCTAACGAGTAGATTTTAAATATTACATACAAATGTTGTCTGTTAATCATCAGGCATCACAATAAAGTGACAAATAATTCATCAGGGCTGTCTGAACACAATGGGTTTTTAGAGAGATGCTGAATAAACCTTAGGTCAGAATCTGCTCAGCTTTACTTAAGAATGTTCAAAGCATACATCACATCAGAAAATGTGAGACTGGATATGCAAATTCTGTGTTACAAATTCTGTGGAGCACTGCATTTTGCCAGTTGCTAAACGTTTCTAGCTCCACTCCTAACCCAGGGGGCTATTACCTGATTAAAAGCTTTCAGGCTACCTTAGAAAACATCTGACAGCACAACAGAAATATCTTTACATTTAGAACTCTAAAACTGCTTCATATTTCCACAGTGCCAATCAAACTCATATAACTCATTTAATTTCTTACCTACAAGCAGAAAATATATTTTGCACTGCAAGTCCCAGAAGAAGTTGGCTAAAGGGCTCCATGACAGCATCCTGTCCCACACCAATCCTGCCCTCTCCTCGGTGCAAAGCCAGGGCTGGATCCTGCAGCTGCTGGTTTATTTGCTAGGGAAATCAGCCCTGAGTTCTCAGGCCCTATCCTGTCCCCTGCCTCGTGTGATTTGAATATGTGTATACAAGGAACAAAGGGAGTGGAGCACCTGGTAGATGAGCACCCATCTCCCTTGCCTCTGACTTTATTGTAACCCTTCCCCGGCAGCCACAGCAAATATGACACAGAATGTAATAAATGAGGTGCAGAATACAAAGTGCAATCAATTAATAAAAATAAGCAAACGCACCCAATGCAGAGGTTGTAGAGGTGGTAACAGCCTGACTTACCCTTTTGTAGCAACCCCCCTGATGTTTGGTGGTTCTGGTTATTTCAAAAGACTATCCAGAAGATTTTTCAGGATCCTTCCCTCTTCTTTCTGTTATAAAAAATATAAACACCAAGAGCCTTGCTTCGTTGGTTTTTTTTTTTCCAAACATATTCAAGCCCACAACTTTTCTCTATTTTTTTTCCTCAACATAAGGCATGGATTTTATTCCCTCTCTCTAAACATCTAATACGAAGTATCCATCAGGCAGCTTCTAACAAAATCCTGTGGCTAGAGCAGACTGCTTAGTGCTTAGTTGAGTTAGCTGCTGATTATTCTTCATTAACTCATACTGATTTAATTAATATTAGCATGAATGTGTGATCTGGATTCTGTCCAACGCTGTCACTCATTGTACAAACCAAATCATCATCAGCACACCAGGCAACCTCCCACAGTTAACAGTTTGCAACAGCAAATATTTGCTTAGACAGGGGTGGTTCATCCAGAGGAAAAAAACACACCAAGGTTTCACTCCAGACTACTACGGATTAACAAAGATTAGGCTTGGCTGTGTCCTGCCCTGTGCAGGAGGTGCTGGGAGCAAGGAGTAGCCTCCCCATCACTGCAAGGGTCCTGAGAGCTGCTGAGCCACCACCAAAAAAAGGGCTGAACATTCATTATTTCCTTAAAGGTGGTGAACACAGAATCTGAGTGGTAGGGTTTGGAAGGGACCTCTGGAAATCACTGAGTCCCATGCCCTGGCAAAGGCAGAAGCAAATAGGGCAGGTCACACAGAAATGTGTCCAGACAGGTCTTGAATGTCTCCAGAGAAGGAGACTTGACAACCTCTCTTGGCAGCCTGTTTGAGGGCTCCAGCACCCTCAAAGTGAAGCTCTTCCTCACGTTGGGGTGGAACTTCCTGGGTTCCAGTTTGTGTCCATTGCCTATCACTGGGCACCACAGAAAAGAGCCTGGCCCTTTCTGGACACTCACCCTTCAGACATTTATAAACATTAATAATATCTCCTCTTGATCTGCTTTTCTCCAGACTCAACAGCCCCAGGTCTCTCAGCCTTTCCTCATCAGACATGTTTCAGTCCCTTCAGCATCCTCATAGCCTTAGCACATCCAGATCCTTCCAAAACTCTTAGCACCTCTGTGAATCCAGTGTTAGAAATCTGAGTTTTACTTCAGACTAACAAAAAGATCAATACAGTGATCCCAGCAGAAATAATGTCACCATCTGACATGAGGCAGGAGGTGAAGAGGGAATTTTGTCTATTCCCAAAGGCTTCCTGGGTTCGTTGTCCTGACTCTCCTGAATGCTGCTCTTTGTAACCTGTTTAATCCACTTAACTTTAGGCCAGATACATCAGTTTGCCTATAAACCCCCCAGTTAGAAATGATCATCAGCTTGGTTTCAACACCTCATAAAATATTGGTCACAGGTTCCAATTAATTTCTAACTGAAACAAAGAGGCTTTTCACACAGGGATGAAGCCTGTGCTGGTATCTTAAATACCAGGATTGAGCAAGGAAAATGAAAATAAGATGATTAATCAGCCAAGTTCTATTTTTTTTGAGTGCATCCTGTTATTCCAGCATTTGGATGCTGCAATTTTGTTTACACTGAATAACTTGCAGAGGTAAGGTAGAAATCTGGTGCTGAGGGACATGGTTTAGCACCAGGCTTGGTGGAATTAGAGAACAGTTGGACTTGAGGGCCTTAAAGGTAGTTTCCAACCCAAAGCCATTCTATGATTCTATAAAGTGGATGCTAAGAGTTGTTTGTCTTTCTGTAGAATGTAGCTTGTGCTGGCTGTAAAATGGCATTTGGACTTAACCAAACCTCACTCCTTTAATAAAAGCAAGTTCATGAAAGCAATTTTATTTGCAGCAGTAACATTTGGAATACTTTCAGTATTTTTCAGTATTTCTGCAAATGTTTGTTGTATTATTACTAATAAGTAACACAGGAGTGTTAAGGAAAAAAAAAATATCTGCACTTTGAAGGTGGCAGAGCACTGGAGCAGGCTGCCCAGAGAGGTTGTGGAGTCTCCATCTCTCGAGGTATTCACAGCTCCCCTCTTCCCCTCATGGCACCCCCAGCCCGCACCCCGCTTCCCTTCACAGCTTCCCTGGTCATGCCCACACCCCGCCTCCCCTCACGACTCCTCAGACCCGCAGCCCCCTCCCCTCCACAGCTCCCGCGGTCCTGCCCGCACTCCGCTTCCCCTCACAGCTCCTCCGGTCCTGCCCGCACCTCCCTTCCCCTCACAGCACCCCCAAACNTCCTTCACAGCTCCCCTGGTCACGCCCGCACCCCTTTTCCCCTCACGGCACCCCCAGCCCGCACCCCGCTTCCCTTCACAGCTTCCCTGGTCATGCCCACACCCCGCCTCCCCTCACGACTCCTCAGACCCGCAGCCCCCTCCCCTCCACAGCTCCCGCGGTCCTGCCCGCACTCCGCTTCCCCTCACGGTACCCCCACTCCCTTCCCCTCACAGCTCCCGCGGTCCTTCCCGCACCCCGCTTTCCCTCACGGCACCCCCACTCCCTTNCCGCAGGAGCCGCCTCCCCACGACCCGTTACCGGTGCCCGCTCGGCCGTGCTGCCGGGAGTTGTAGTTGAGCTGCGGCTCCCCAGAACTACCGGTCCCAGGGAGCAGCGGGAGCGCCCTGTCAGGTGGCGTCCAACATGGCTGCCCCGTGCGGGCCGCGGCGGCAGCCGGAGGCCGCGGCTGCGCGGGGCTGCTGAGCGCGTTCGGGGCGGCGGCAGCGACAGCAACAGCGACATCGACATCATGCAGAAGATCAAGTTGCTGATGACCCGGCAGGTGAGCGGCTCGGGTCAGGAGAAGGGTCCCGCTGCGAAATGTCTCCGTCTCTCTCCGCGTCTGAGCCCGCCGTGAGGGTGGTGCCGGGGAGCGGGGACAAGTGCCCGGGCACCCTGATGGGCCCTGCACGCCCTCGGCCCTGCGTGTGGGGACAGGGAAGTTCCTGCCTTAGCTCTTGCTGCGCATGGATCAGGCTTTGGTTTCTCTTTATGTCAAGAAATGGCAGCGTGCAGAGATGCCAGCAGGGAGGGATTGCAGCTAAAGATGGCTCATCGCTCTCTGCAGCTACCTGAAAGGAGGCTGGAGCTAGCCAGGGCTTGGCCTCTTCTCCCTAGTAACAAGTGGTAGGGGGTGAGAAAATGGCCTGAAATTGTACTAGGGGAGGTTTAGATTGGATATGAGAAGAAGCTTCTTGACTGAAGGGGTTCTCAAAGACTGCACAGGATGCCCAGGTTGAATCCCCATCCCAGACGTGTTTCCGAGAGGCGGAGATGTGGGGCTGAGGGCTGTGATTTAGCACCAGCCTTGGCAGACTTTGAGAATGCTGAACTGGATGAGCTTAAAGGACTTTGCCAACCAAGTCCATTCTGTGATTCTCTGACACCACTGGATGGTGTCTGTGTCCTTTTATAACACATAATTTGAGGGTGCTGGGCTGTGGTGGTGTAACATGGCTTTGTCTGACAGCAGACACTTTGGATCAGAAGTGTTTGGGTGGGCACAGTGAACGTGTGCTGGAGTACTGAGTGTAAGAACTAGAATCACACAGAATCATGGCATGTTAGGACCTCCAGAGATCATCCAGTCCAACCTTCCCTGCCAGGGCAGGATGCACAGGAACACATCCAGGTGGGAACTGGATGAACTTTAAGGTCCTTTCCAACCCAAACTGTTCTATGACTTATAGGTCACCGGGTGAGACTTGTTCAGTTTGATTGCAAGCTCCATAAAGTATCAGTTTTAACTGACTTCAACATTCTTTTAAAGGGTCTAAGAAGTCCTCAGGAGAGTGTTCATGACCTCAGTCCTATTGAAAGCTTTCGGATTCCTTGTAAGGTAAGAGACACAGTCCCTTCACTCTTAGGTTTTCATGATGCTCAGTTGTTGGGTTTTAGGTTTTGAGGTTTTTTTTAACTACAGTTTTATTTCACCCTGAAAATCTTTCAAAATATTTTAATGAAAGAATTGACATCTGTGAGGCAAAACAGTTCACCAGCTCAGAATGAACTTGTAGTAAAATTTCTCTCTTGGAACTGTTGAGCTGCCACTGGAAGCTGATCTTAGTATTATCTGGGTTATCTGCTGGAAATTAAGAAGAAAAAAAAGCCTTTTTTTTTTTTTCTTTTTTTCCCTTTAAAAATGAGATACTCTATGGGTATCATGTATAGTTCTAGTCTTGATATTTAGACTTCTGCCTAGGTGCCCTTAGTGTGTTTTGTAGTTTCGTGGCTTTAATCTTCAGCATATATGATAATCTTTATGTTCTTCCTGCCTCATGGAACCATTAGGTCAACTGTTGATGCTTTTTTGAAGCATTCTGTTGTTGCCAGCTTTGTTGTTTCCCAAGCTGATAACAGTTTTTAGTAGATTCTGTCACAAAAGGGTGAGAGAGGAAGTTTGTGCACTTGAATTGGAGCCTGTGGCATTAAATGAGTTGATTTTGAATTAGATTGTGTTTATCTTGATGATAATCAGTTCACACCCAATATGTTAGTTGACTTTGTGGCTTATGGTGGTAAACATATAGAAGGTAAAGATACAGAAGTGTGGCTTTCTTACTGTGTGGGTTTCTGTTTCCCTAACAGTAGCTGAGTGCTTTTCAGGAGTGCATTAAGAGGTGCTGTGACTGATAAATCTCTTCCATGGATCAGGGTTTGGTGTTCTCTCCAGCAAGAGAATTGTTTTCCCAGTGTCTTGTTTGTTTTGGTAGAGTGAGGGCTTTTATATAAGCACTTTGCATACATGCTGAAGGAGCAGAGATCAAAAGAAGGTTCTGGGTGCTTCATGTGAGAGGTAAGGGAATCCCACAAAGTTCCCTGTGAGACTGGATACCTTCCCTAGCTGTGGATTAACTGTGGGGAAGGAGGGTGGTGAGGGGGAAGGGAAAAAGAAAGTGTTGAGATGAGATTATAGATATGGTTATACATAGAAATATTTATATATAGATAAAATGAAAGGATTATGTGTGTGCAGGTGTAAAAAACACTTTAGTAAGTTAATAATAACTTTAATAAGGGGAGATTTAAACTGGAGATTAGGAAGAAATTCTTTCCAGTGAGGATGGAGAGACACTGGAACAGGTTGCCCAGGGAGGTCGTGGATGCCCCCTCCCTGCAGGTGTTTTAAAGCCAGGTTGGATGAGGCTTTGAGCAACCTGGTTTAATGGAAGGTGTCCCTGCCCATGGCAGTGGGGTTGAAACTGAATGATACTCAAGGTCCCTTCCAACCCAAACCATTCTGTGAATCCATTTCATGAGGGCAGGATGCTACAGTGGAGCTGCTGATCGAATCTGCCAGGCATGGCCTTCATCCTGATACTCAGGATTAGCTTCTAGCATAGGCTAAAATGAAAATAGGTTATCCAGACTCAGAATGAAGGAGCACTGGTGTGGTTTTGGCTCATTACAAAGAGAAAGAGGCTGTGTCCAAATGAGATCAGAACAGGCTTAGCCCCTGGCACTCTATGGCGAGAGGTGCATAGGGTATTGCTGACCTGCGGCATCGAATTAGGTTGGAGATTGAGTGCTATCAGTTAACTTTTTTCAGTGCCTTTGCTTCCAAAGTCTTTTTATAGAATCAGGGAATTGTTTTGGTTGGAAAAGACCTGAAATCCATCTGTCAACCCAAGACCACCATGGCTATTAAACTGTGTCCCAGAGTGCCATGTCCACACATCTCTTGAACACCTCCAGGAACTATGACTCCACCACCTCCCTGGGCAGCCTGTTCCAATCCCTGACCACTCTTGCAGGAAAGAAATTTTTCCTCATCTCCTTCCCTGGCACAGTTTTAGGCCTTTTCCTCTCATTCTGTGACCTCATACTAGAGAGATGGTGACTTGTTTGATGGTGACTGGAATGCAGAAGGTGTTTGCTTCACCTCTCCAGCAGCAATACTTCATTCAAGAGTGCACTACTGGTGGTGGTGTTCCAGGCAGTGTAGAACACAAAGAGTGTGACTCACTTGGGTAGTAACTAGGGAAGTCACTGCAAACTTGCTGAACTGCATTTCAGATGAGTCTGCAATGCAATGACTCTTCTGAGACATATTTCTTTCAGAATTGCCATAGGCTTCTAGTTCCATAGAACAGGAAGGCAAAATTATGTGAGAAATGGTGGACAAAAATATTGGTGTTGGTCCAAATTTGGTTCTTGGAAAAGGTTCTAATATTTTGTAGTGGGCAGAAGAAGCTGTAGTTTACTGATCTTTCTGTTCACTACCATTGGGTTTTGTACCAATGCTGTAAAACAGATACATATTTTGGTGAAATGTTCTTATGGTCTGGCATTACATCACAGAAATAATATTTTGGTTTGTTTTGTGAAGGAGGAGCTCAGAGAACTACATGAAGAACCAACTGATCCTCAAGCTCAGCAAGAAATAATTAACAGCATTGAAGAAGTGTATTTCTCCAATGATTCCTTTGATATTGTGAAGTACGAGTTAGAGGTGAGCTGACTTCTTAAAAGAAAAGACAATAGGAGGTCGAGGGAGGTTCAACTTTGCCTCTTCTCTGCCCTGGTGAGGTGATATCTGGAATATTGTGTCCAGTTCTGGACTCCTCAGTTCAAGAAGGACCTCAGGGAACTGCTTGATAGAGTCCAGCACAGCTGGACAGGACCACAAAGCTGCTGCAGGCTGTGGTACATCTCCTGTGAGGACAGGCTGAGGGAGCTGGGGCTTGGAGCTTGGAACAGAGGAGCCTGCAGGCTGCCCTTAGTCATGCTGATAAAGATGTGCAGGGCAGTGTCAGGAGGACAGAGCCAGGCTCTTCTCAGGGATGCCCAGTGACGGGACAAGGGACAATGTGGGCAAGCAGAGGAGGTTCCACAGAAACAGAAGGAAACACTTTTTTCCTGTGAGGGTGCCAGAGCCCTGGAGCAGGCTTCCTGGAGAGGTTGTGGAGTCTCCTTCTCTGGAGACATTCCAAACCCACCTGGATGCCTTCCTGTGTGACCTGCCCTGGGTGATCCTGCTCTGGCAAGGGAGGTTGGACTCGATCTTCCAACTCCTCCCGTTCTGTAATTCTGTGAATATAACAAAAAATGAGGCTTACTAGAGTTAGTAATAATTGTGCTAACAGGCACTGCATGATTAAAATAGATTGAAAAAGCCAAAATAGCTGGAAGCAAAAAACCCCAACCCTTTCTATATTCTGGGTGTTTTTATAGCAAACCAGGTGAGACACAATAATTTCAGAGATCTGGGGGGTTGTGTGCATACATATATGACTTAAAATAAGGTTGCTTGGGTGTAATGATGATGTCATGTGGTGTGATGATAATACATTGTTTATCTCAGCACTGATTGATTTCTCTATCCATCCTTGGAAAGAATGGATTTGTTCTGCAGCTTTGCTTGTAGAAGCAATGGGAATATTCCTCTGAAGGAGTTGATAAGTTAGTTAACACTGCTTTGTGTATTTAACAGCTTCTCATTTCTTCCTGAATTTAATTGGTTGTTTACATGCAGAGGCTCCCTCCAGTACTTAATCTTCAAGAACTGGAAGAGTACAGAGACAAATTAAAACAACAGCAAGCTGCTGTAAGTAAAATGCTTTCCTCTGTGCCCTCCAGCAAATGTAACTGAAAAAGATTTGATTTCTTAGACACATTAGATAGGAAACATATTTTTCTTTTCATTGTGTGTAGTATGTTTTTATAGTGGACAAGCATGGAGCTGATCAGAGATGCAGCACCTCCCTTAGAGGGACAGGCCAAGAGACCTGGGGCTGTTCAGCCTGGAGAAAAGAAGGATCTGGGGAGACCTTAGAGCAGCCTTCCAGTACCTGAAAAGGGCTACAAGGAAGCCAGGAAGGGACTTTTTTTCAAGGGCTTGTAGTGATAGAATGAGGAGGGCTGGATTTGAGCTGGAAGAGGGGAGACTTAGACTGGATATTGGGAAGAAATTCTTTCCAGTGAGGGTGGTGAGACACTAGAACAGGTTGCCCAGGGAGGCTGTGGCTGCCCCCTCCCTGGAGGTGTTCAAGGCCAGATTGGATGAGACCTTGAGCAAGCTGGCCTGGTGAGAGGTGTCCCTGCCCCCATGGCAGGGGGTTGGAACTAGATCATCTTTAAGGTCCCTTCAAACCTAAACCATTCTATGATTCTATCATTATTTCTATTTTCTATTGTGGCATGCTCCTTACAAGCAGAGAGGTAAGGAATTAATTCCAAAAAGTCCACTAATTCCTACATGGAACCATAAACATTTCTCTTACCTTGTCCCTCTGAAAGCTGCTTCTCATTTTATCAATTTTTACGTAGTTCTGGAACATTTATTCATCAGTTTGAAAGCTACAGAACTAAATGATACAGAACCACAGACCTGTTGTAGAAGCTTAGTGTATGCATGGCCAACTTACTTGAAATTGCTCTGTATCACATGGAACATTCTTCTTTTTAAGGTGTCTAAGAAAGTTGCAGATTTGATTCTTGAAAAGCAGCCTGCATATGTTCAGGTAAGACAACTACAGTCACTTCCTGAGAGTAAACCACTCCCTTTTGTGCTATTAGGATGCTCTACTTGTTTCACTGGGGATTAAATGTAGTCATTTTTTTGTGCCTGATTTGAACTGGCTGTCTGAATGCTAAGCCTGTGTCCATAGAGTGAAGAGAAACAAAGGCACATTGAGCTGGAGACCTTCAGTCATCTGACCATTTTAAGAAGGCTTCCTGAAAACATGGATTCACAGGGTCGAGTAATAGCTGTAATGGATCTGAAGAGGAGCTTCTTTAGTGCCTCTCTTTAGGAGTAGTTTCAGATCTGTTTCCATAAGAGAAAGCAGCAATGGCCTTTCTTAAGAGCACTTCATCAGAAACCTGCCACTTAGGTTGTGAGAAGAAAACATCTAAGAGAAGAGTAAGCTGGAAATAGAGCCTCAATGTGTCAAAGATCTCCAAGAGCCAAACAAAGCCAAACTGCTTTAGCTGCTTGCAGTAGAATGTTGGCACAGCTTTTCCCTTGCCCCCAAGACAGCACTGCAACAGTTGCCATAGTTGCCATAGAGTCTCAAAAGGAGACTGAGGGGAGACCTTCTGGGTCTCTACAGCTACCTGAAAGGAGGTTGGAGCAGGGTGGATGTTGGTCTTGTCTCCCTAGCACAAAGTGGAAATGGCCTTAAGTTGCAGCAGGGCAGGTTTAAGTTGGGTAGGAGAAGAAACATCTTCACTGGAAGGGTTCTCAAAGTCAGGTTGGGTGAGGCCTTGAGCAATCTGGGCTGGTGGGAGGTGTCCCTGCCCATGGCAGGGGATTGAAACTGGATGACCTTGAAGGTCATTGTATGATCTATGGTATTTGTGTAACCTGTTGTCTCTCTGCAGGAACTTGAACGTGTCACATCACTGCAGAGTGGCCTTCAGCTGGCAGCTGTTATCTGCACCAATGGCAGAAGGTATCTTGCTTGAATAATGTCAGGGGGTAAAAGTGTGTAATAAGAAACCTCAGAGGTTTGCTTGCTGTTGATGTTTTTTGTTGATGTGCTGAGTGGAATTAGCCATTGTAGGCACAGGTACTGAAACAAATGCCACCTGCAGCTCTCACTTTGTCATTGGGGAGTTCTCTTTGAAACAAGAACTTTTTGGGATACATCACTGTTTGACAGACAGGTTCTGCAGAAGGGAGAGCATCTTCTTAGTGTAGTTTGTTGGGGTCATCCCAATTTCTGGGTTTCCCTAACGATGCCAACAACTTTATTTACTAGCATGTAGTTAGTGGGAGCCCTCAGCACAAGAGGGACATGGAACTGTTAGAGCAGATCTAAAGGAGGCCCTGAAGGTGATCAGAGGGCTGGAGGCAGACTGAGAGAGTTGGGGCTGTTCAGACTGGAGAAGAGAAGGCTGTGGGGAGACCTTAGAGCAGCCTTGCAGTATCTGAAGGGGGCCCAAAGGGGAGCTGGAGGAGGACTTTTGACAAAGGCATGGAGTGACAGGACAAGGGGTAATGGCTTCAGACTGGAAGAAGCCAGACTTAGATGAGACATTCAGAAGCAGTTCTTTCCTGTGAGGGTGCTGAGGCACTGGAACAGGCTGCCCAGAGAAGCTGTGGAGACTCCAAACCTGGCAGTGTTGAAAGGGAGCTTGGTTGGGGCCTAGAGCAAACTGGGCTGGTAAGCGGTGTCCTTGCCCATGGCAGGGGGCTTGGAACTGGATGATCTTCAAGATCCCTTCCAACCCAACCCATTCTGTGATTAGAATGTTGTAGCAGTAGGTTTTAATTTACATGGCACTGAAGATTTTTCTCTTTTGCAGACACCTGAACATAGCAAAGGAAGGCTTCACCCAGACGAGTTTGGGGCTTCTCGCCAACCAGAGGAAGCGCCAGCTGCTCATTGGGCTGCTGAAGTCCCTGAGGACAATAAAGACATTGGTATGTCCAGCTGGCTTTGGTCTGTGGCAAGATACTAATTTCTGAGTAGTTTGTCACTGCTTTTCTTTCTTTGTTTCCTTTTTAGCAAAGAACTGATGTGCGTTTGAGTGAGATGTTGGAGGTAAGGCCCTGCCAGACTATTAGAACTTGAAGCTTTTCTAAGTCAGCTGCTGTCACTCATCTTAATTTTGTCCTTCTTGCTGACAGACCATGGGTGTGTGCATGTGGTGAAATGGTGTCTTTATTAGCTTTTAAAATGTTGTGAAAAGTCATTCACATCAAATTCGATAGCCCCTGTGCTGGGGGAGGGGACAGTATTTTCTGTCAGTGCCTCAGTCCTGCTGTGGATCTGGGCATTGAGCCTGGTAGCTCAGTAAGGGTGCAGTGGAGCCTTCAGTCGCCTCTCTATTCTCAAGGGATAGGAGGGAGGGTGAAGGCTTCAAGCTGGAAGAAGCTCAATTGAGATGAGACATTAGGAAGCAATTCTTGCCCATGGGGGTGGTGGGGCACTGGAACCGATTGTCTAGTGAAGCTGTGGAGGCTCCAAGCCTGGCAGTGTTGAAAGCCAGCTTGGATGGAGCCTCCAGATTTTGAAATAGGCCTCCAGGAAAGCTGGAGGAGGACTTTAACAAAGGCATGGAGTGACAGGATGATAGCTTCAAACTGGAAGAAGCTGAATTAAGATGAGACATTAGGAAGCAATTCTTCCTTATAAGGCTGGCGAGGCACTGGAACAGGTTGCCTGGAGAAGCTGTGGAGACTCCAAGCCTGGTAGTGTTGAAAGGCAGCTTGGCTGGGGCCTTGAGCAAGCTGCTCTAGTAGGAGCTGTCCCTGCCCATGCCAGGGGAGTTGGAATTAGGTGACCTTCAAGGTCCCTTTCAAGCCAAACCATTCTGTGAATCTGAGTCTGTGAAAGATGCAGAGATCTGTAAGTGCAGCAATCATTTCAGAGCAATGGACTGTCCTGGTTTCACCTAATGGATGTGGGAGGGTTTTGTGTTCTTAGCTGAGCTTGATCTGCATTAGATCTCTTCAAACCAATTTCATTTCAGAACCTCCTTTATGGTAATAGCTGCATACAAATTGCTCTTGGCACTTATGCTTCAATCCATGACTTTGAAATTCCAGCAACAGCTTTGTGTTTGAGCTCTCTGAAGCACATAATGTAATGGATGTAATTAGGACAAAAAAGGGAAACTCTTAGCTCTCAGAGTGGGCTTTCCTTCCTTCAAGAGCCTTTCTGACCTCATAACTAATAGAATACAATCAGAGTAATTATGCCAAAGGCACTGCCCAGCTTCTGTTGGCAAGGTCCCAAGCTTCGACATTTTCCTATCTATGCTTTGTTTTCATTTTGTCCTGGCATCCTCATGTCCTTCTGTCACCTTATTTCCATAGCAGAGGTGCTGCAGCCCTCTGATCGTCTTTGTGGCCTCCTCTGAACCCTCTGCATGAGGTGCATGCCCTTATGCTGAGGGCTGCAGTGCTGGCTGCAGTACTCCAGGTGGGGTCTCAGCAGAGCAGAGCAGAAGGGCAGAATCACCTCCCTTCACCTGCTGGCCATGCTGCTTTGGATGCAGCCCAGGATTTGGTTGGCTTTCTGGACTCCAAGCACATGTTGCCAGCTGATGAGTAGGTCATGTTGTATTGAGCTGAAAAAGCAAATCATTGACCAGAATTAGATCTGGTCTAACTCAGACCAGGGCATTTATTAACCAAGGTTTGAAAGCTGATGGGGAAGTTGTGAGTTCTGTAGTAGCAGCTTTCTGGTATGTTTTGTATGAGTGCACAAGAATGCAAACCAGCAAGCCCTTTGCACAAGGGAACGTGGCACTGTCGTTTTCAGATGTTGCTAATGTGTCTCTTCCCAATTCTAAACCATTTGCACATTAAATTCTGCAGCAGACCCTCACTCATTTCCTTTAACTTTGCTTTATAGCTGTAAGAGGCAGAATGTTTTGGTTCTTAATGCTTAGCTGTGAGCATGCAAACAAAAGTGGCTGTTGCAGTGTTTGCTTCAAAAAGCCAAATGAGCTTTCCATTGTATTTTCTCCTAAGGAAGAGGACTATCCAGGAGCTATTCAGCTGTGCCTGGAATGCCAGAAAGCTGCCAGCACTTTCAAACACTACAGCTGTATAAGGTAAGGTGACACTGTGGAGACTTCAGCTTCTCTATGGCTTGATTTGTACATAATATAGCAGTGAGCTTTAATTCTCATTCTGTAAAGCAGCTTTGACTAGGACATTAATTACTTGCTTAGAAAAGTAAAATTGAGGAATTTATAAAAGCAGAATCTCCTCTCTCTATCTCTGGCCACACTGCTTTTGGTGCAGCCCAGGCTGCCATTGGCCTTCTGGGCTGCAAGTGCTCATTGCTGCCTCATGTCCAGCTTCCAGTATCTGAAGGGGGCCTACAGGAGGGCTGGGGAAGGACTATTTACAAGGTCTTGTAATGACAGGACAAGGAGTAATGGGTTTGAACTCGCAGAGAGGAGATTTAAACTGGATGTTAGGGAGAAGTTCTTCACAATGAGGATGGTGAAACACTGGCACAGGTTGCCCAGGGAGGTTGTGATGCTCCCTTCCTGGAGGTATTCAGGTTGGATGAGGCCTTGAGTGACCTGTTCTAGTGGGAGGTGCCCCTGCCTATGGCTGGGGCTTGGAACTAGATGATCTTTGAGGTCCCTTCCAACCTAAACCATTCTATGATTCATTCTATGATTTTCATCCACTGCAATTCCCAAGTCCTTTTCTGCAGGGCTGCTTTCTATCACCTCATCCCCCAGGCTGTATTGATAGTGAGGATTGTTCCAACCCAGGTTCAGGGCTCTGCACTTGGTGTTGTTGAAGATCATGAGATTCACCTGGGCTTCCCTCTCCTGTATTGTGGCTCTGTAGCAGAAGAATGTGGGTTTTGCAAGGAACCACCTTGTAAAGTGTTCCTTGTAACTTGTGTTACAAGTGTAACTTGTAACAAGTGTTCCTTGTTACTTGTAAAGTGTAAAGTGTTAACAGGATCACTAGTTTTAATCTTTCTCTTTCTTTCATCAATAGTGAGTTGAATTCAAAACTGCAAGACACCTTGGAACAAATAGAGGTAAGAATGACTGTGTTGATGTTTAGTAAATGTTGGTATTTAACCTCTAGGTGCAGGAGCTTTCTAAAGCATGTTGTTAGCAATCACAGAACCTGCACATTTCTGTCACATACTTACTGTCTGTGGAATGCTCCAGTCAGGAGGAGCCAGAGGGAACTGGGGTTGTTTAGCCTGGAGGAAAGGGGCCTGAGGGGAGACCTTCTGGATCTCTACAGCTTCCTGAAAAGAGGTCGGAGCCAGGTGGAGGTTGGTTTCTTCTCCCTTGAACAAGTGATAGGAGAGGGGAAATGGCCTCAAGGTGCACCAGGAGAGTTTTAGGTTGAATATTAGAAGAAACTTCTTGAGTGAAAGAGCTCCCAGAGCCTGCCCAGGGAGGTGGTTGAATCCCCATCCCTGGAGGTGTTTTGGAGAGGCAGAGATGTGGTGCTGATGGACATGGTTTAACCCCAGCTTTGGTGGAGTTAGAGGATGGTTGGACTGGATGGTCTTAAAGGTCTTTTCCAGCTCAAATGATTGACTTATTCCAGGGATGTGTGTAGGCTTCCTTCTTTTTTTCTCCTACACTACTGACCATTGTGCTGGTACTCAGGAATCATAGAGACATTAAGGTTGGAAAAGCCCTTTAAGGTCATCAGGTCCAACCTTCTACCCAACACCTCCATGACCTGAAGTGCCATATCTACTCCTTTTTTGAACACCTCCAGGGATGATGACTCCACCACCTCCCTGGGCAGCCTGTTCCAATGCCTGACCACTCTTGCAGAAAAGAAATTCTTCCTAATACCTACTGGTTTGTTTTCCAATGCATTTTACATTCAGGTAATGTTAATTCCACTTATTAGGTGGCAACCAGAGCATGAAGAAGTCTAGAATTGAATTGTCAGCTGTGGAGCATTTTTATCTTCCCCTAGATCTGTTTTTCTCTTAGGAAGGGGAAGAGACCAAGTTAGAAATCCTTGCACTCTCATATTGGGCTGCTTCTCAAAGTAAATACCACTTTGGATTTGATCCCAGTGAAGTGCTGGCCTGGTTCTTGGAAATGGTGGCACTCTTTGGCTGACTTTAGGCAGCAAGAAATAAGCTTTGAGCACCTCAGAGCAGCTGGGTGAATTCCAATCTTGGCTGTTTTCCAAGCATAGTTATCAGATTGTTTAAATAAACATCTTCCCCTCACTTGCTGTTGTTTAATCTGTTCCTTAGCCTGTTTTTATTTAGTGTTGAAGATGTTTTTTTTTTTCCCTCATTGATTTAGGAGCAGTTGGATGTGGCACTCTCCAAAATATGCAAGAACTTTGATGTCAGCCATTACACAAAGGTTCAGCAGGCTTACAGGCTGCTTGGGAAAACACAGGTTGGTGCTCATCTTCTGGGGAAGTCCCAGCAGACAGTGGGGTAACAGCTCAACAGCTTTGAGTACTCCTGATTGTCATGGTTTAACCCCAGGTGTCCCTGCCCATGGCAGGATTGGAAATAGATGATGTCTAAGGTCCCTTCCAACCCAAACCATCCTGTGGTTCTGTGTGATTATTGAAATGACTTCCATTTTCATCACAGAATCATAGGATGGCTCAGGTTGGAAGAGACCTCAGAGCTCAGCTACTCCAACCTCCCTGCCATGGGCAGGATGCTTCTGAACCACACTTGGTTGCCCAAAGCCTCATCCAGCCTGGCCTTGAACACCCCCAGGCAAGAGGCAGCCACAGCCTCTCTGGGCAGCTTATTCCAGATTCTCACCACCCTTGTACTGAAGAACTTCTTCTGCAGATCCAGTCTAACTCTGCTCTGCCTCAGCTTCAAACCATTCCCCCTTGTCTCTAGACACCCTTAGGAAAAGTCCTTCTTCAGGTACTCTTCAGGTACTGGAGTCTAAGTTTCCCCCAGAGTATTTTCTTCTTTGGGCTGAACAGCTCCAGCTCTCTCAGCCTGTCCTCACAGCAGAGCTGATACAGCCCTTGGATCGTCTTTGCGGCCTCCTCAGGACTCACTCCAGCATCTCTCTGTCCTCCTTCTGCTGGGGACAGAGCCACGGGGCACAATCCCCTCTCTTGCCCTGCTGCCCACACTCCTCTTGATGCAGCCCAGGATATGATTGGCTTCTGGGCTGTATTCAAAATGAGAAGATCCTGCAGTATCTTCACTCTTTCTCACATATCTATTTGTCATTGGTGAGACACTGGAACAGGTTGCCCAGGGAGGTTGTGGCTGCTCCCTCCCTGGAGGTGTTCAAGGCCAGGTTGGATGAGGCCTTGAGTGACCTGTTCTAGTGGGAGGTAGGCAGGGGGCTGGAACTGGATGAGCTTTGAGGTCCCTTCCAATCTAAACCATTCTGTGCTTCTATTGATTCTGTGATTCTGTTTTCTTTGGCTAATCCAAGTGAGGGTTAGCTGCAGGAGATGGCTTCTTTGTGATAGGATTTAAGCAGGGTTGCTTGTTCATTTCTTATGGGAGTGATTGAGTCCTCAGCTCTCTCAGGCCCTAAGAATGTCAAACAGCAAGCAGTGAAAAACTGAGCATTATCACACTTCAGGATCTGATGACTTCATTGTGGCATAACAAATAATTTTTTATCAACTCTTCTGTCCACATAATCCAATTATTAGCAATTTCTTCAATGAACTGAAGTTATCTACAGTTTAATGACAAAGGATCAATAGGATAATCAGCCTGGCCTGAGACTCAGGCATGGTTCTGGCAAAAATTCTCTAGTCACTGGCATTTAGTACACATCCTGATAGTTGTTTTTCTGGAAAAAGGGAGTTTTGTTAAAGAAATCTCTTTTTTTTTTAATTGCACAGAGGGTTTTTTTAAGAGATTTATTGATGTGATAAATGTGCCTTTCTGTGACACTGACTCCTGCTTTATATTCTCCAAGGAAGAAAGTGGCAAAGTGGATGAAGGCTTTAGAATTGTAGGTTTAGTTCTATTAATGAAATTCTATTAATGAAATTCTATTAAGTAAATTATATTAATTAAATGGTATTAAAGTCTATTAATGGAATACTATTAATGAAATGCTATTAAATTCTATTAATTTACTGTTTCCAGCTCTGGAGCCCTCAACACAGGAAGGACATGGACCTGATGGAGCAGGTCCAGAGGAGGCCTCAAAAATGATCTGGGGGTTGGAGCAGCTCTGCTAGGAGGACAGACTGAGGGAGCTGGGGGTGTGCAGCCTGGAGAAGAGAAGGCTCCAGGCAGACCTAACAGCAGCCTGGCAGGACCTGAAGGGGCTCCAAGCAGGCTGCAGAGGGACTGTTTGCAAAGGCCTGAAGGGACAGGATGAGGGCAATGGTTTGAAATGAGAGCAGAGCAGATTGAGCTTGGATGTGAGGAACAAGTTGTGCAGCAGGAAGCTGCTGGAACACTGCCACAGGCTGCCCAGGGAGGTGGTTGAGGCCTCATGGCTGGAGATATTGAAGGTGAGGCTGGAGAAGGCTCTGAGCAAGCTGCTCTGGTGGAGAATGTCCCTGCTGAATTTGGAGATTCCTTCCAACCCAAACCATTCTATGATTCTATGAATTGCAGAAGAGTTATTTTTAAATTAGATGGGAAGGTTTTGGGTGAGAACAGCACTGGCCTCAACTAATTTCTTTTTGACACTTTGATCAGTGTTTGGGAGGCTGAATGAATGAATGGATGTAAACCCTGTAGTTCTGTGGTAACATGTACAATGAATATGTATTTCTGATAATGTACAAACAATGGTGAGTTACAGAAGGGAGATGGTAGAGAAGCTGGTTTTACTGGTCCTACCTCAACCTTCAATGTTCCCATGTTGTAACACTGCCAAGTCCTGTGCTGGAGATTCTTGAGTCAAAGATTGGATCCCTTGCTTAGTCTCCTGTGTCCAGTACTGAACAGCACTGAGATTAAAAGGTGTCATATAACAAATTTGATTTACTATTTGTGTCCCTCCTTCTCTTTCAGACAGCAATGGACCAGTTGCATATGCACTTCACTCAAGCCATCCACAACACTGTCTTTCAAGTCGTGCTGGGATATGTGGAGCTGTGTGCAGGGAACACAGACACCAAGTTTCAGAAGTTACAGTACAAAGACCTGTGCACAGTATGGAATTCTTGCTTATATCTATACCTTTGAAACTGAATTTTCCCACTCTTCTAAGTGTACCTTCTCTAAGTAAGGTTATCAGAGTAACCCTGCAGCTACCATGGCTTCTGAACACAACTGCTGAGTCTCATAACGTTGGTTTGGTTTTCCCTGCAGCATATTACCTCAGACAGCTACATTCCATGCCTTGCTGATCTCTGCAAGGCCCTCTGGGAAGTCATGCTCAGTTACTACAGAACCATGCAGTGGCATGAGAACCATGACCAAGATGAGGAGGCAGCTGTTTCTTCTGGTAAGAAACCATCCTGAGAACAGAACTCCTGATATTTGGAGATACCTTTTCTTCTATTCAGGTTCTTAGTTTGTGTCTTGGAACCTCTCTGGTCTTGCCTCAGTGCCTTCAGCAATTTGCTTCTGGTGTGCAGGAAGGACTTGAGTACTCACTGGATTTTTAAAGTGCTCTGTGTGAAAGATCTGCCTCTCTTACTTCTGTCTGTCAGGTTTTGTTGAGGTGAGACCTTGCTGACACCGTGGCCATCAGAAGCCTTCTTGGTCAGAGCTAGCATCTAATATTTCTGTGTGCTTTATTCATCTCCTTTCAAATATTGTGAGCTATTGAGCTCTCCTGGAGCTTGCAGGATGGATAATGTGAGATTATTATGGATGGAAAGCTTGGATGCGTTTGGAGATAACCTGGAGTACCTTTCTCCTTCAGCTTCAGATGGCAGCAATGTGATTGGAACTGAAGAGAACAGTTTTGATCGCAGCTACGTAAAAAAGAAGCTGGAGCATGGGCTCTCAAGGATATGGCAGGTAGGGTTTGCTAATGCTTTTGCCAAATACTTCTCTCCCTTTGCCCAGTTTTACTTACAGTTTTACTGGTAGTTGTTTCATCTTGGTTAGAAAAGAACTTGAAGATGATCAAGTCCAACCATTGCATTGATCTTCTTAAGGAAATCTCTCCAGAGGCTTTTTTTAAATTGAAGTGAATTTGTTTTAAGCTAAATATAGCAGAACCTCAGCTGCTATTCACTTCTTCAGTTACTCCTTGGTCACTGTGCTCTGCCACAAAATCAGAGTGGTAGAGGTTGGAAGGGACCTCTGGAGTCTGGGCAGGGTCACCCAGAGAAGGTCACACAGGAACATGTCCAGATGGGTTTGGGATGTCTCCAGAGATGGAGACTCCACCACTTCTCTAGGCAGCCTGCTCCAGGGCTCCAGCACCCTTAAATTAAAGAAGTTCCCCCTCATGTTTAGATATTCAAGTTTTTCCTGTTGTGCTTTGTCCTGTCACTGAGCACACTGAACAAAGCCTGGTCCTATCCTCCCTTCAAGTATTGATCAGCATTGATGAGCTCCCCCCTCAGACTTGTCTTTTTTCAGACTAAACAGCCCAAATTCTCTCAGTCTTTCCTCCTCACAGATACGTTCCAGTCCCCTCAGCATCTTTCCAGCCCTTTGCTGTACCCTCTCCAGCAGTTCCCTGCCCTTCCTGAACCAGGCAGCCCAGAACTAGACACAACACTCCAGATGTGGCCTCACCAGGGCAGAACAGAGAGGGAGGAGAACTTCCCTCAACTTGCTGGCCACACTCTTCTTGCTGCACCCCAGAATGGCATCAGCCTTTTTGGCCACAAGGCTACAGTAGTGGCTCATGGGCATCCTGTTGTCCACCAGGACTCCCAACCATTCCATGATTCTATGAAGTTACAAACCTGAAGTCCTAATGAACCTTTCTGTCTTTGGTGTGTGGAGTATGCAAAAACTTGTTTGTGTTCTGTAGGATGTTCAGCTGAAAGTGAAGACCTATCTTCTGGGGACAGATCTGTCGAGCTTCAAATATGATGACTTCATATTTGTGCTTGATGTTACCAGCAGGTAAGTGATGTGGCCATAAGAGCACTTGAACTCCTGCACAAAGCTGGATCCAAATGAGACAGCACAGTTAATTAAGGTTGATATTTACATTCTGATGCCACTTTTGTTCCTATCTGTTCATACTTTAAAGAGCACTTCTTTATGTGTGAACCTGAGTGAATGCCAGGCTCCTTAGCTTCTGCAAGTGGGAGAGGTGGAATGAGCTGCTTTGCTGCTTAAGTAATGCTTAAGTGTGATATTATTTCAGTGCTGCTCACTTTTAAGATTTCAAATCTGCAGATTTCACAGTTTTGATGTTTCTAAAAGCCTTTGAAGGGACTGTCAGTCCAGAGCAGTAAAACCTTGCAGTGCTGCTAACCTATTCAATATGATGTCCTTCTGTTTGGGGAATAACATGTCACATTCAGACTGTGACACAGCTTGCCCTGTGTAATGGGATCTCAAAAAGACTTTTATTTTGCTTACAATTTGTTGTCTCTGCATGTATGGGACCTTGTGATAGCATTTGGAGGAAAATGAGACAGGGAAATTGTGGAGTGAGTGAAGTCTTTGCAACTTGACTTTGGTGCTCTGCTTTTATGGAGCTAAATGGATGTTCAGGGTAATGAGAAAGGAAGGCTTTGGCATTCAGATTGGAACATCAGTGCTCATAAAACAACAAAATTTTCTACATGTTCTTTCATTCCTACAGGCTGATGCAGGTTGGAGAGGAATTTTGTGGCAGCAAGTCTGAAGTTTTGCAAGAATCCATCAGAAGACAAAGTGTTAACTATTTCAAAACCTACCACCGGTGAGACTGCTCTGTCTGTGTGTGTGTGCAGGGGGGGACTGCTCTGTCTGTGTGTGTGTGCAGGGGGGGACTGCTCTGTCTGTGTGTGTGTGCAGGGGGGGACTGCTCTGTCTGTGTGTGTGTGCAGGGGGGGACTCTAATGGCATTTAACTTCCCATGCTTTCCAAAGGAGTACCACTGCAGGTTGTTCCTGCATTCAGGTTAACAGGGAGTGGAATATGTTTTGCAGTTAGAACAGGGCTCTGAACACTGGGGAAGGGAAAGGAGTGGAGAAGCTTTTCCTTGTGCTGCAGTTGTGGAAAGTTCTAGCTTGTAGAATGGCTTAGGTTGAAAGGAACCTCAGAGATGATCTACTGTCATGGGCAGGGACACCTCTCAACTAGATTTGGCTGTTCAAGGCTTCATCAAATCTGGCCTTGAACACTGTCAGGGAAGCAACATCCATGACCACTCTGGGCAACCCTTTTGAGAGTCTAACTACCCTCCTCAGCTTCACTTCTTCCTCAGCTCCAGGCTAACCTTGCTCTGCTTCAGCTTCAAACCATTCCCTCTTGTCCTGTCTCTAGACACCCTTATGAAAAGTCTTCCCCAGCTTTCCTGTAGGCTCCCTTCAGGTACTGGAAGGCAGGTATTCTCCAGGCTCTACAACCCCAGCTCCCTCAGCCTGTCCTCAAGGCAGAGGAGCAGTTTTGCAGCAGGCAAGCAGAAAAAGATGAAAAACTTTTTTCTGTAGAACTTCTGTGTTTTTTCAGGCTCCATCTTTAAGTTGTCTTCAAGCATCCTGAGGACCTCTGAAGTCCACACTTGTAGCAAAATTGTTTCATCTTTTTCTGTGCTATTATATAAAAAGAGCTGATTGTGGCTGTGAACTGCTTTGTTAATATGCAGTTTCATCTCCTGCCAAGTGAAGTGTTTAGAACTGAGCCCATCCTTCTGAGTCATGTTCTCATAGGCTTTTCATTGGTAACTCCTGATTACATTGCAGTCTGCTGTCACATCTGAGGCCAGTCAGATATGCTGTCATGTGCAGGCTCAGATATGATGCATGCTTATGACAGCTTCCAGACTTGTCTGTCTGTTAGTTTTAGCTATCCTAATTTCCCAGCTGTTTGAGTTGGGATGATTGACAACTCTTGCATTGTAGTTGTCCTTCTGAGTGTAAATAGCCAGAAAGACAGGAGAAGAAATACACATTCCTTGCTCTCAGAAACTCTTCCTTTGCCAGGGTTGATCTGTTGTCCTTTGTTGTGTGTTGTCCAAGAAGGACCAGAGAGAACACTGCATGGATTTTTATTGAACAATATCATCCTTATGACTCTGTCCAACCATTCCTTCATGAATGGCAGTTCCTGAGGACAGCAGGCCAAAGGAAGTGACTCTTTCCTTCTTCTATGCTCTCATGAAACTTCACCTGGAGTGCTGTGTTCAGCTCTAGAGCTGCCTACATAAGGTGGTTACGGAAGTGTTAGAGTGGATCCAGAGGAGGCTGCAAAGATGATCTGCTATGGAGACAGGCTGAGAGAGTTGGGCTTGTTCAGTTTGGAGAGGACAAGGCTCCAGGGAGAACTTCTAGCAACCTTCCAGTAGTGGAAGGAGACCTCCAGGAGAGCTGGAGATGGGCTTTTGACAAGGGCATGGAGTGACAGGAGGAGGGGTGATGGCTTCAGACCGGGAGAAGCTGGAATGAGATGAGACACCTGGAGGAAATTCTTGCCTGTGAGGGTGGTGAGGCTCTGGAACAGGTTGCCCAGAGAAGCTGTGGAGTCTTTGAGCCTGAAAGTATTGAGAGGAATGTTGGCTGGGGCCTGGAGCAAGCTGGGCTGGCAGGAGGTATCCCTGCCCATGGCACAAAGCTTTGGACAGTGACTGTGGTTTGTTCCTATTAATTTTGATCTCTTGCTTCAAATGAAGTAGTTGCCATGGGAGGTTGTGGATGCCTCCTCCCTGAAGGTGTTCAAAGCCAGGTTGGATGAGGCTTTGAGCAATCAGGTCTAAAGGTGTCTCAGCCCATGGCACGGGGTTGGAGCTGGATGATCTTTAAGGTCTCTTCCAACCCAACCCATTCTGTGATTCTCTGATCAAGAAGGAAAGACACAACAATCCTGCTGACGAGTAAGTTCTCGCTGCTGTCTTTGTCTTTTCCAATGAGTTCCTCCTTATGTGGCCAAAGATTTTCTTTGAGACATTTCTGCTTATGGCTGAATGGAAGCTTTTCTGGAGGTTCCAGAGGACAGAAGCCCAGGACCACTGCAAAATCATAGAGGTTCCTTTGTGTTTTCTAATGATTTAGTCAAACTCCCTTTTTTCTGAAATTTGGAGGTTGGCATTCTGCAAAAATTACTCCAGAGATGTTCTAAAACATACTCTGTTAGTAACCACACCTCTGAAGTGGTCTGTCAGTTGATAGAATGAGTTAAGCAGCTGCTTTCAAGCCTGACTTTGATCCAGTTTTTCAGGCTGTTTTTCACTGCCTAAGTGATTGTCTCTCTCTGCCTTACTCTTGCTGCCACTGAAGAGGATTCATTGCTTGTATTTCAGAACCCGCCTGGAAGAGTTAAGAATGTTTCTGGAGAATGAGACCTGGGAGCTTTGTCCTGTTAAATCAAGCTTTAGCATTCTGCAGCTTCATGTAAGTTCCATGAATAACACATCCAGATGTATTCAGGGTTTAGCAGTCCAGGTCTGCTGAGAAGCAGTAAGATCCATAAACTATCTTCTGCTACAGCAAGAGGTAGTAACAGCAGAGAGGGGAATGGAAGGAGAGCCCTCAGTAGCATCTACTAGCTGAAGAAGTAATATTTCCAGTAGAGAGAAAGGATTATAAATTCACAGATACTGCACAAGGGGACTGGAGCAGCAGAAAATGGCAGAAAGTAACCAATTCATTTAAACAAGCAGAAGTCTAAGACTGTTTAAACAAACAGAAGGCTAACAAGCTGCATAGGTTGTGATCTTCAAACCTTTAGATGAATAACAGCACACATTTAGCCACTTATAAAGATGAAGAGCAAGAGTTAAACAGATAAAAATGAGAGAAGTGAAGGGTTTTAGGTATAAATGTCTCAAATCATACCCTTATGTGCCCTGCTTGGTCCATACACAGATCTGTGCTATCACCCAGTCATCAGAGACTCACTGTGCAAAGGATTTGGAAAGTAACAGATTTTGAAAAGGACTTTTAAAAAACAAAGTGAAGACCAAAAATTCAGCTTTTTGTGGGGGGGAAAAAACTAACAGATTTTGGTAGAATTTAGCTCTTATTTTGTCTCCTAATTTCTATGAAATAAAAAACCTCACTTGGTTTTCACCTAGTTTTAGGCAGTGAAGACTTTTAGAATGCAGGAGATGTCTTGCCTGTGCTAACATTAGCAAGATAAGCACTGTGAGATTGCCAATTTCAAGGGTAACTTGAGCCAGCATGAAAAGCACCTTTCAGATAGGCGTGAAAATGAGCAGCAAGCTTTGGCTACAAAGTTTTCATGTCAAGTTAGCTGGCCACAAGTGTGTGGCTGTCTTCTGTTATTTGTGTAACTGGAGTCCTAACAGCAGTGAAGCTGCTTTGTTGGTGATTGAAATTGTCCTTTCTTCCTATGAACAGGAGTTTAAATTCATGGAGCAGTCACGTTCCCCATCTGTGTCACCTAGCAAGCAGCCTGCTTCTGCAGCTTCAACCACAGTCACCTTGTTTGAGCAGTACTGTAATGGAGGGAACCCCTTTGAAATCCAGGCTGACAGCAAAGATGATGAGACAGAAGATGTCCTGGCTTCCAATGGGGTATGGAGTGCTTCAGCAAATCTTACTCTCAGTAAATAGAATCATTGAATCGTGGAATTGTTTTGTTAGAAGACCTCTAAGCTCATTGCCTGCATTGTCAAGGTGTTTCTTCCAGCCTCCACTAGTTTCATAATCATAGCAGGACACAGCCTTCAAAGGCCAGATGACCTTTGGAGGTCCCTTGCAGCCCAGCCCATTCTGTGGTTCTGTGACACACAGATCTGCAAACACAACCCCAATCTCCATGCAGCTTTCACCTCAAGGAGATCCTCAGCTCCAGTACCATGAGCCCTTAGGTTTCTCTTCTTATGATGTGGCTTTAGGTCTGAGCCAGAATAATTTTCTGCCCCACAATGACACCAGAAGTATTTTGGAGCAGCAGAACACAGCAGACAAAAGCTGTGGATCCATAGGTGGGGATGTTCCTGCTTACTGCAGGGGGGTTGGACTAGATGACCTTTAGAGGAGCCTTCCAACCCAGGGCATTCTGTGAGTCGGTGACTGTGACAATGTGAGGAACAAGTTGTGCAGCAGGAGGCTGCTGGAACACTGCCACAGGTTGCCCAGGGAGGTGTTTGAGGCCCCATGGCTGGAGATATTGAAGGTGATGCTGGAGAAGGCCCTGAGCAACCTGATCTAGTGCAGGACATCCCTGCTGACTGCAAGGGGGTTGAATTGGATGACATTTGGAGGTCACTTCCAATCCAAACAATTCTGTGATTCAATGATTCTGTTTTATTTGCTCACACCTGGATTGTCTGATATTTGTTAGGCAGCTTTTAATTGTAATTTAAATGCTGAGGACTCTTACTTTATGGTGAGGTCTGCAGTAAAACCAAACAAGAACTTTATCTGGTTTTGTATTCAGAAGTTCTGTCAAACTCTAGTACTGGTCAGAAATGTTTCAATGTAAAACTTTGTACCATTCTCTTAAAAGTTGTATTAGAATATTTTTGGTTTATCCCTTTGAATAATTCTTTCTTCAGCTTTTTTTTTTTTTTTTTCCTTTCTAGTGGTAAGGTTTGGTTTAATTTTCTTCTTGTTGAACTTTTGGGTTCTTGTTTTTTAACAGTATGAATCAGATGAACAAGAAAAAAGTGCTTATCAAGAGTATGACAGTGACAGTGATGTTCCTGAAGAGCTGAAAAGAGATTATGTGGATGAGCAGACAGGAGATGCCCCTGTGAAAAGGTACTCAGACTGCCTGAGGCCTTGGTCTCATTGATGTGATTTTCATCTCAGAACTCTAATTAGTTAATTTTCTGTCCAATCTGTGCTCTGTGACAATAGGATAATAACCAAATAGTCTTTGTGCTACCTGCACAGCCAGAAAAGCTCTGCACTTAGACCACCAGAATAGAAAGGGAGGGAGGAGAAATTGCTCATCATTATTGCAGAGAGGAGCTTTGGAAAGCATGGATTTGAAGGAGGGTGAAGACTGTCTGTAGTCAGTAGTGGAAAAATGTTCAGCAAGCATCAAACATGAACTAAAGGTTCTTCCACAAGTGCTGTTGTGCAGACATACAATTTCTGTTGTGTCAAATGCAGTTGTTTGCAGGCAAAAGCCTTCTGCTTTTGGAGAACAACAGGAAACCTCTGCAGATTAACAAAGAATTGAAGTATTGCCTAGATTGAAAGCAGTTATTTGAATTTTAAATCCTCTTTTCTTTACCAGTGTATACATAGAGTACACACAGCCCCAGATATACATGAATATGCAGGCTGTGTTTTGATGAATAGAGAGTTTAAGATTGTATTTATATATTTAGACTAGATGTTAGGATGAAGTTCTTTACAGTGAGGGTGGTGAGACACTGGCACAGGTTGCCCAGGGAGGTTGTGGCTGCTCCCTCCCTGGAGGGGTTCAAGGCCAGGCTGGACGAGGCCTTGAGTGACCTGTGCTAGTGGGAGGTGTCCCTGCCTATGGCAGGGGTTTGGAACTAGATGATCCTTGAGGTCCCTTCCAACCTTACCATTCTATGATTCTATGATCTTTCTATAAACAAAAGGCAAGTCTGCAGCCTTTCAAAGGATCTGCAATGCAGATTTCTGTCTAAGGACACTGCAGTGCCTAGGTGTGCATTCAGGTTTTGTGGAGGAGGTTGGCATTCTTTGCACACAGAGGATTGGAAAGCCACCACTGGAGGCTAAGCAAAGGAACTCAGACACACACAGATGGCAAATGCCCAAAGGTACTGAGGGAGTTGGTAGTTTCATGGCTGTGGTGCTGTTAGGTCCATGGTTGGACTCAATCATCTTGGAGGTCTTTTCCAACCCAGATAGTTCTAAGATTCTGTGAATGGTTTTGAAGGAAAGAATTCTTTTGTTTAGGATAAAATATTGTTAGGATGTGTTCATAAGATATAGATTCATTGAATGAGTTGGGGTGGAAGGGAGCTTAAAGGTCATCTAGTTCCAACCCCTGGCCATGGGCAGAGACACCTTCTACTTTCCCAGCTTACTCAAGGCCTCACCCAACCTGGCCTTGAACACCTTCAGGGAGGGAGCATCCACAACCTCCCTGGGCAACTACTTCATCTGCAGCAAGTGATCAGAATTAATAGGAACAAATCATAGACACTGTCCAAAGCTTTGTGCTGTGAAATGGAAGCATTCTGAAATTTTGGAAAGAGTATTATTTAGAAGGGCGGCAACCAGAGGGTTCTAGAATCATAGATTGTCTCAAGCTGGAATCACAGATCTGAAGGCTTCAAAGGGATCTTGAATGATCATCCTGTGCAACCCCTCTGCCAGAGCAGGATCACCTAGGGCAGGTCACCCAGGAACACATCCAGGCAGGACTGGAATGGAACTGTTAGGATCATTGAGTCCAACTCCCTGATTCTCACAGGACTGCAACTAATGAAAGCTCAAATGCCTGTTTAGCTTTGTCTTCCTTGAATTGTTCCCATTTCCAGATAGCCTTTCCCAGCTGTATTTTGCTAGGCTGCTCCTGTTTTGTTGTGACTTGCACTGGTTTAATTTTCTTCACTTCCTGAACTATGAACTTGAGTCAGAGTGGTTAAAGTGATGACTGAAGCCAGACAGAGCCCTGCAGGCTACAAGTCTGAAGTTCCTTTCTCTAGCACAATTTTATGTAGATTAGTCCAGGCTTCTTTCTTCAAATGTTAGAATCCTAACCCAATTATCCTCTGGCATAAGTAGAGTACTGTGCTGGAAGTCATACTTCTGTGTCAAAGCAGCTGGGGAGGAAGGATTTCTTTGCTGCTGCATTTTATTTTCATGAATCTAAGAGGCTTCTGCTGTGTTTTCTTTTGTTTTTCTTCAGTATTTCTCGAGAAACTCTGAGGAGCAGAAAGAAATCAGATTATAACCTCAACAAAGTCAATGCACCCATCCTGACCAACACTACACTGAATGTGATCAGGCTTGTTGGTATGTGGAACAGTTGCACTTTCTCTTCTCTGTCTTGTCTTTTAGTGATTTTGCTGTGAATGTTTTTTAGGTATCATAGAATGGTAGGGGGTGGAAGGGGCCTCCAGAGATTCACAGAGTGGTTTGGATTGGAAGGGACCTTCAAGATTATCCAGTTCCAACCCCCATGCTATGGGCAGTGACACATCCCACTAGAGCAGGTTGCTCAAGGCCTCATCCAACCTGGCCTTCAACACCCTCATGGGAGGGGGCATCCACAGCCTGCCTGGGCAACCTGTTCCAGTGTCTCCTCATCCTCACTGGGAAGATTTTCTTCCTAATCTCCAGTCTCAATCTGCCCTCCTTAAGCTTCAACCCATTCCCTCTGGTCCTATCACTGAGTCCTTGCAAACAGTCCCTCCCCAGCTTTCTTGTAGGTCCCCTTCAGGCCACTCTAAGGTCTCCCCAGAGCCTTCATCAAGTCCAACTCACTTACCAAAGGAGGAAATAAACTTTTAAGCTTTTGCTTGTTCTCAAACTCATGAAGTGTTAAGAAATTAATAACAGTAATGAGAAATCTCCCAGCAGAAATCTTGTAGCTGAATGAAATGGTTACATAGCACAGAATGCTAGAATGGTTGGAAGGGACCTTACAGATCATCTAGTTCCAACCCCTCTGCTTTAGGGTCTTTAAAAACAACCCCAGAATCTTTCAAAGTGATCTCATTGCAATAAGCTTTTTTCCTTTTTCCTTCTAAGTGGTGTTTTAGCTCCTCATGCCTGTTGTAGGAAGCTGTGTGTTTGGAATTTAGGAAATGGTTTTACTAATGACCACAGAGACACTAAAACTCAACCACATATGATTCAGGAGGTTAGGTATTTATTTACCTCTCTTGATTTCTGTGGATTCATTTCTTATTAGTATCTTATTAATTGTGTGGATCAGTTTGATGTGGATTTATCTGATAGAGAACACTCTCAAACACTGTCTTTAAGGACAAAAGAAATGCTGGAAATTCTCAAAAGCAACCTGGCAGACATTCAGCAATTTTAGCTAATAAGAAAGAGCCTCTAGCAAGTCAAACTGGTTTGGAGTTGCTGAAAAGCTCTTTAAGTGGTGTTTTCAAAGCTTTCTAGCACAGTGTGGATTTGGGCTGCTGTTGCTGTTTGGAAATATTCTCATCTCCCCCTTTCTCACCCCAAATAGGAACTTCAGTGCAACTAGGTAGCAATGTGGAGAAGCTGAAAAATTGGCATCCTGCTAGAACAACAAGGAGGAAATGTTCTTGGAACATGTGTTGTGTTGTGTCAGGATGCTGAGTGATGTAGTAATAGAGAAATGTTCTTGGCATCAGGAGATCTTTGTAGGGACAACACTTGGGCAGTGTAGAGTGTGTAGCCCTTTGGAGAGGCATAAGATACTGCCCAAGGGATTACCTTGAGTATTCCTACCAGCTGCCCAGATATTTGGAAATCTAACAGCCCAGGATGTGACACATCACCCTTGTACCACAGAGGGGTTGCAGGCAAGCTTAAAAATGTGTTTATCACACCACTAAGTGGAAAAAATCAGCTCGTGGCAATAGAGGATATTCAGATAGCACACAGGAAGGTGACAGCTGCTCTGATTTGGGTACCAGCCCTTCCCAGACATCTGAAAATCTCCATCTTGGGCTGCACTGCAGTTGGCTTCATTTGGCTTTCCCTTTTTGGAAGACAAACTGAATATTTGAAGCCTGCTTTTCAGTTTGTTTATAACACTGTGGGTCAAAACATTAATAATTAAGCCTAGAATTAACAATTGGGCTTAAGTGCCAAAAACAAAGTGTTGCAACCTGTGTCAGATCTCCCAAAATAACAAAGTGGATGCTTGTGTGTGTCAGGAAACTGGGGCACAGATGCATAATATCCAAGCAGGGAGTCTAAGCTAGATGGAAACCTGGCAAGGAGCAATGTCAGGTTATTGCTTGCTTGTTACCATAATGCTCCATCATCTTAGCAGGTATGCAGCTGTAGCATTTATTTCATAAATTGAAGTTATTTTTACTGACCTACACAAGTAACTGCTTCAAAAAAAATAAATCCAAACACCAGAAGCTAATTTTGTTTCTTTTGTTGTTCAATTTCTCTGCTTAAGCCAAAATTTTCTGTATTGATTACTTTGCTGGGCACAGCATTAACTTGAAAAACTGTTGTTGACTACAGGAAAAAAAGGAATTATTTTAGCACCCTCCTGCCAGTTTTCCTTCCAACCTATCACATCAAAACTTGCCTTGAATATGACAATTTGTGAAATGATCTGCCAGATCCTGTGTGCTGGGTGTGCTGCATTTACAGTTTGGTTCCAAAACTGCAGGCTGTTACTATTAGCTGCTCTTTCTGCTTTTAGAGATGCTAATAGCACCAGCAGTCTGCCAGGTTTGAGCCAGCCAGCAGGATAGTGCAGGATGTAACCCTGCAGCAGAAAGGTTTGCATTAAGTGCACTTTTGGCATGCCCCTGTGAAAAGAGCTGTGCCCTCTGTTCATAGATTCATAGAAGAGACCATAAAGACCATCCAGATCCACCCCCCTGGCATGGGCAGGGACCTTCCATTAGAGCAGGATGCTGGCCTTGAACACCTCCAGGGAGAGGGCATCCACAGCCTCCCTGGGCAACCTGTTCCAGTGTCTCCCCACCCTCACTGTCCAGAATTTCTTCCTAATCTCCAGTCCAAATCTCCCCTCCTCAAGCTTCAATCCATTCCCTCTTGTCCTGTCACTAAAAGCTATGTGCTGTGTGAATTAGGCACACAGGGGAACATTTCTTTCCTAGACCAAACCCTGTGATCAGCTTGACTCAGCTAACCTCAAAGCCTTGAGTTTTGTTTAAAATCCTCCTTCATTTTTATTTTCCCAAGTCAAATGCAGAACAACAGAGAGCAGGAAGGAAGAGGAGGAATTCTTCTTCTCCCTGGATGTGCCAGAGTCCCAACAGCTTCTGCTGCCAGCCTGCCCCTCTAGGAACGTTTCAAACATACATGTTAGAACTGTGTGGGATTCTTACCCCAGGATACAAAGGAAATGCTGTATCACTGATGTGAAACACATCATTCCCAGAGCTGGTGGGTGAAATCCAGGCTTGGGTATATGAGTTTTATCCTCTCCCTTTCTGGTGCCTGGAAAACATCCTATGTGCAGCTACAAACACACACTGATCCTTAGAGTCTTCAGTGCCTCTGCACAGCATTTGCCAGAGGCTGCTGAAGGGGATTATTACTGTTATTATTTTTGTTAAATGAAGCAGAAATCTGTAGAGGATCCAGAAAGTTGTATCTTTTGAATTTGATACCAGAAGGCCAACAATTGGAGACACTTTGATATGGATTAAAATCCACATTTGGGAGAAGTCTTCAGGCATTTGTGGTGTCTTAGTCATGCACATCTTGCATTGGGTTAGAGGGGACCCTCAAAGTCATCTTGTCCAACCCCACTGCAGTTAGCAGGGACACCTCCAACTAAATCAGGCTGGCTAGGGTCACATCAAGTCTGATCTTGAATGTCTCTAAGAATGGGGCCTCAGCCACCTCTCTGGGCAGCCTGTGGCAGTGTTCCAGCAGCCTCCTGCTGTACAACTTGTTCCTAACATCCAAGATCAATCTGCTCTGCTCTCATTTCAAACTATTGCCCTTTGTCCTATCCCTACAAGTCCTTCTAAAGAGTCCCTCCCCAGCCTTTCTGCAGGTCCCTTTCAGTTCCCCTTCATCACATGTAGCTTCCAAACCTCCCCATCCCTAAGAGGTGACTAAGTTGTTCTTAACCAATATTCCAGACGAAGAATCAACTTCCTAAAGCCGGGTTGGAGTTTGTCAGGCTCAGCCTTCCCTCTGCAGCACTTGTGCTGAGGAAACTGATGTTGTGTGTTGGATTTTTCAGGGAAATACATGCAGATGATGAATATTCTGAAGCCAATTGCATTTGATGTGATCCACTTCATGTCCCAGCTCTTCGATTACTACCTGTACGCAGTCTATACCTTCTTTGGCCGCAATGACACGGTAGGCAGAAACATTCTCCATTGCCCAATATTGCTGCACACACAGAGTGAGAGCACAGATGAGATCACTTCACTTCAAATTTACCACCTGATAAATGTAATTCCCAGAAAAAAAATTAGTGGCAGTAAGATGGATTTGAATACAGGAGGAAGAAAAGGCTGATTAAGTCAGCTCTGAGGGGGAATAACTGCTGGGTGCATCATTATCACTGGGCCATGAATGCTATTGTGTTTTGAATAGATTCTGTCCTCTTTCTGGCAGTGGTTTGAATGGGAGGAAAGACAACCTGGAATACTTAAAAGGAGTGGCAGAAAATGGAGAACAAAGGAGCAGTCTGCAGGAGGAGGGTGGTGGTTTGAAGCCTGGGGAGAGTGAAGGTTGAATTTTCCTCTGTGTGTTCTCTAACTCCGATTAAAAACAGCAAAGAGGAAGAGGAGGAGGGGGCCACAAAGGTTATGGAGTTACTCATGTTTGAGAGTTCTGAAGTACTCTTCTTCAGGTCTAATAATTTGCTGTCCAACTAATTGCATTAATGAAAGCAAGGGGGTTGGGAGTGATCTTGTAATTGAAATCAATGCTTGTTAGCAATGTCTCTGCATAACACAGATCAGCTCCCAACAGGATTGTCTTAAAGCATGTAGGAAAAGCTGTGTGTAAAAACAATTTACTCTTCTCTTGGCCCTGAAATTGCTCCACAAGTAATAATATTGAAGCATTCCAAATTCCTCATTGTCTGTTGGCAAATGGTAGTGGATTTTCAGGCTCACCATATGGTTCTGGATGGTTTTGGGCTCTCCTCTTTGGCAGGACAAATGCATTTGCAATTTGTTTGCGTTTAGATGGGCAGGTTTGGGGGTTGTTGGTCTGGGGTTTGAGGAGATAATTGATTGCCATTGGCTGAATTTGCTGCTCTGGTATCCACATCCTCTTGCATTTCTTCATTTATTTTTTCCACCTCCCATTCTGTGTTTTGTTGTTTGTGTTTTGTTTTTTAAAGCCCATCCTGAGTTCCTCCCTCTCTGCTTCTAACAGAGAACAGCCCAGTGCTAGGCAGGTAAATTTCCCAGCAGATGAGTGGTCAAAGTCTGTGATGTTTTTGTAGTGTGCCTAATCTTTGTTTCAGCAGATGCTCCTCTAGGGGAAGCACTGATGCTTACAAAGGGTCTATGAATGCAATGCACCCTTTTGTAATGCTGCTGAAACATCCCATAGTGGTTCTGAACTTTTAGCAAGTAGAGATGGGTGATGGTGTGTGATTCAGACCACTGGAGTGGATTTAGACCACAGGAGTCTTCCTGGCTGATTTTTATCTACAAAATAACATCAATTACATATTGGTAATATAACTTCCTTAAGTGGTTAACATTCTTTGTGAATGTTGTGCTTATGTTGTGTCTGTAAGTTAGGCCACACATAAAGAAGGTGATTAATCAGAAAGAGCTCACTGCCAGTTCAGTTGAGGCTGCTTTTCCTCCTGCTCTCAAATGATGGAGCAACTGTCATGACCTGGTGTCTTGAACTAACCCAGGGCAGCTACAATTGAAAAGCTCCCTTGGAGTATAAACAAAAGTGAACTGACACCAAACAACTGATGGGTTGGGTTTATTAGAGTCAGTGAAAACTCTTAGTAATGGACCAGAGCAGAAGGAAAATGGGAAGAAAAATGAAAGGGAAAAATAGAGAGAGAGGGAGAGAGAGAAGGCTTAAAGAGAAAAAAGCTGTCACCACTCCTTGGATTCAGCGAGTGTACATCCAGTGGCAATTCAGCTCAGATGTAAATCTGCATTGAATTTGTAGGAGGACTGGGGGAGGTGGGAGGACTGGGGGAGGTGGACATCTTCAGTGGCAGTAAATGGGGATTTAAATGATAACCACTTCACACTGAAAAGGAGTGGAGGAGATGACCTCAGCTCCCTGCTTTAGTGCGCTGAAGGGAGTCCAGCGAGGCAGTGCACAACAGTGCTCTAAGGGTTCTTCAGTAAATTGCCTTTTGGTGTGAATCACATACCAGAACTGTACCAGACACTCCCACATCCTTGACATAAATGTGTGTTTCTCAGCTGTCCCATTTCCACTGCCTTCCTTGTGCTGTTTGTGCTTTGCATCTCCTAAAGCTGACCGTGGAAGGTATGTAGCCACAGTAATTCTGCACGTGGACTCAGCCCCTCAGCTGCTAGAACTCATTGCATTCACCAGGACATCAGTGGAGCTCTACTGATTTATCCCAGCTGAGCATCCACCTCATGACACTTCTCAGCTGGGGAAACATGAAGATGGCACATTTCTCAAGATCTTTCTCAGCAGTGCTAACAATGCCTGCTTTGTAAAGATCAATGGATAGCACTTTGCTTATCCAAATTAGATACTTAGTAAAGGACTGTGTAGCTTCAGAGAGGAGTCCAGACCATTTGGCTTGCCTGTAGGGTGTGTGCAAGTCCTGCTGGGGACACTGTGGTACACCACTCTGGGCTCATCACCCAGGGGAGACCTCCTGCAGTCCTACACCCAAATACAGTTTCATAACAGTCATAGAATGGTTTTGGTTGGAAGAGACCTTTAAGATCGAGTCCAACTCTACCAAGGCCAGGGCTAAACCATGGCCCTCAGCACCACACCTCTGCCTCCTGGAAACATTTCCAGGGATGGGGATTGAAGCAGCTCCAGTGTTTGAGGGTGCTGGGTACTGGTTGGTGGTTGGTGTGAGTGGGAAGCTGTCATCTTCATGCAGGCTCCTGGGGTCATTGTTCACACCAGCGCAGCGCTGAGTGCCGTGACCACTGCTGACTTCATCTTCTGTGCTTGTGTTCAGCTTGTTGTGCTGAAACTTTAATGTCAGGAAACTGTAGCTCGTGTTTAGGAGCTCAAGCTCTTGCTCCATCACTGTAAACCTTTAAAGCAATGAATTTTCCCTTCCCAAATAAAACAGATCCTCTTTCTTTCAGTTTGAATCAACAGGCCTGGGCCTGAGCAGCAGCAGATTACGTACCACACTGAACAGAATCCAGGAGAGTCTGATTGATCTGGTGAGTACCTGGATGCTGGTAATGCTCAGTGGGACAGAGGTGTGGGGAGGGCATCCAGCAGTTGTATTTCATTGTGGCTTCCTGATTCTGCTCTTTTCTATAGGGTGAAATGACAAAGGTTTAGCTTCCTGGTGCATCATGATGCAGATGTTACTGGGTGAGGTCACTTAGATCTAATGCACAACAGAAGTGGTTCATTGGCTACTGCTAGGGAGGACAACAGAAGGATGCACTTAAGTCAGATTTAGGTTGGACATCAGGGGGAAGCTCTTTACTATGAGAGTGGTAAAATACTGGAGCACATTGCACAGAGATGTGGTTGAGGCCCCATCCCTGGAGACATTCAAGATCAGATTCTGTGGCCCTGGAGAGATTCACAGTGAGGCTGGACAGGGCTCTGGGCAGCCTGATCTAGTTGAGGACATCTCTGCTGACTGCAGGGGGGGGGGTTGTACTGGATGACCTTTGGAGGTCCCTTCCAACCCAAACCATTGTATGAAACACATCCCTGGGCAGCCTGTTCCACTATTTCCTCACTCCATTGTGAAGAACTTCCTCCTGGTGTCCAGCCTACATCTGCCCTTCTCCAGTTTCAGGGTGTCATAATAAATGGTTTGTGGAGTAATTAATCCCATGGATGTTGCAGGCAGGATTTGTTTCCCAAGGCTTCTCCCTTAGAATTGGGAGACAGATGCTTCACTCTGACTTCAGTAAGGATTTGGCCTTCCACAGGATTGTATTTTAATGCCTTTTTAATTCCTTCAGGCATGATATGAAATCCTGAACTTTCAAAGAAGCTTCTTGAAGGGTTTGGGGACATTTCTTATGAAGTCAGTAGAGGGAGCATGAGATAAGTAATAACCTCAGGCCTTTAGAAAAGAGAAAAAGTAGTTCCTCTTGATATTCATCTCAAAGGCAGGGCACTCAGAAATAAATATTCAGTCCAGGAAGATCTTACAAATGAATCACTTAAAGATTATGGAAAAATGGTAAGTGATGGAATTGATGTTTTAAACTTTACTCTGTGCTCACAGTTCCTGGCAGTGCTTTGCAGTCTTGAACTTTTTTTTTTTTCCTATCAGTCAAAATAATATTTAAAAAATAATTTCTAGGAGTAAATTGGAATTTCTTCCTCAGCCACTTAACAATGCTGTCACAGATAATGTTAGTGTCAGGTGAAATTAATATCTGTGTTCCAGCTAAGATTTGAAAGGAGGAAGAAATCTTAGCCAACTCTTATTAACATAAAGGCATTTCAGGAGGTTTATTAATCTCTCAGGAACTTTTGCTGATCTGCTGCTATAAATGGGATTTCTTTATTTTTTTTTTCATTCTTTTGATCCATGGTGAAAAAGTCTTCTGAGTATTTTAATTGTTTGCTTATCTCTAAGAGTTAAAAAAAGTCCAGGTGAATCTTTACTAGGTCATCAAATTGATGTTTTTTATGGTTGTTGTGGACTACTCACAAAGTTCATAGAATCATAGA
>WBNM01040192.1:0-16898 GCA_013399055.1 Ramphastos sulfuratus
CTGAATCATCTCTGCGAGGAGGAAATACTGAGAGACCGGTGTCTATTTGGCATGGAGAAGAGCATACTGAGAGGGGATCTTATCAATGCTTATCAATATCTAAAAGGTAGAAGTCAAGAGGATGGAGAAAATCTCTTTTCAGTGGTTCCTGTTGACAGAACAAGGGGCAGTGGGCACAAACTGGAATGCAGGAAGTTCCATCTGAACATTAAGGAAAACTTTTTCCCTGCAAGGGTGCCAAAGCCCTGGAGCAGGTTGCCCAGAACCTCATTCTCTTGAGACTCTCAAAACCTGCCTGGACGCAATCCTGTGCAACCTGCTCCATGGGTGACCCTGTTTTAGCAGGGCAGTTATACTAGATGAGCTCCAGGGGTCACTCCCAACCCCTACCATGCTGGGGTTTCATGATTCTATAATTGTATGTCACTGAGGTTTGTGGAGAGACAGGAAAGGTTGGTAATACCTCAAACTGCTGTTTGATAAGAGCTTTAAGGAAGGAGTATTGTGATGGGTCCCCACCTAGTTTGCTTGATAAATCTGATTACTAGAACTGAATCTTAAAACCTGTAAATAGTTAGGGAAGGACTCCTCTTACTTGACCGTGCTGGCTCTTCAGGAGTTCTGCTTCAAGAAGTCAAATCCCCACAGCTTTCTGTTTTGCCAGTTGTAGTCTGCTCTTGCTTAATAGAGACCTGAAGGTGCCTGAGAAATCATAAGCAAAGCCTGGTTCCTAATGGTTGATCATATTAGAAACACAGTTCCAGTTGAACAGTACCAAAACCTTTTACAACTGATAATGTAACTTCCCGATGCATTCGACCGGAAAAGTAGAAAGCAGATTGAGGTAAAGATGCTACCTGCCTCTGCCAGGCTTGGTGAGCTGGTTCACTGCATGATGCACAGGGCCACACAGCCTATCCTGAGTGCATTTGGCCTCTACTGCTGCTGTTACTTCATTGGAGCATGTCTGGCCAGAGATTAAATAGCTGGATACTGAGCTAATGCTTTGTATTGGCTTCTAGCTTCTCCAAATAGAATCACAGAATCATTTCACTTGGCAAAGTCAAGATCATTGAATCCAACCATTATCTTACTTTACTAACTCTGGTGCTAAACCATGCCTGTCAGCACCACATCTTTTTGTCTTTTCAACACCTCCAGAGATGGGGATTCAACAAGCTCTATGGGGAGCCTATTACAGTGTTTCAAAACCCTCATATTGAAGAAGGGTCTGTTTCTGAGTGTTAAGTAGGTCAAAGGGAAAGACAAGTTCCTGTTTCACATGTGTTCTTAACTCACAGGTGAAGTTCTGAAGTTTGTCTGCATCATATAACTTATACGAATATTTGATTTGATCTCAGTGGAATCAAGTGTGTAAGAGAAATCCAAGACTACATCTTCAACTAGATCAGGTTGCTCAGAGCCCCAAAAAACCTCATTGGAATGTTTTGAGGGCTGTAGCATCTACCAACTCTAAGGGCCAATGTCTCACCACCTTCATCATAAAAAAAATTCTTCCTTAGATTTATCTAAATCTCCCTCCTTTAGTTTCAAACTATCACCTCTTGTCCTGTCACAACAGGACCAACTAAGAAGTCTGTCCCCATCTTCCTTATAGGCCCCTCTAAGTACCGAAATGTAACAGTAAGGTCTCCCTGGAGCGTTCTCCAGGGTGAACAACCTCAACACTCTCAGCCTGCCTTCACAGCAAAGGGATTTTGACTTTCACATTGTTGTGATTCACCTGGATACCAGTGACAAGTGGTGTCCCTCAGAGGTCAGTGCTGGAACCAGTGCTGTTTAACATCTTTGTCAGCAACATGGACAGAGGAATCAGTGCACCCTCAGCAAGTCTGCAGATGACAGCAAGCTGTGTGGCACAGCTGACTTGCTAGAGGGCAGGGATCCATCCAGAGGGACCTGGACAGGCTGGAGAGATAGGCCCAAGCCAACCTCATAAAATTCAACAAGGCCAAGTGTAAGGTCCTGCACCTGGGTTAATGCAATCCTAAGCACATATCCAGGCTGGGTAGCAAATGGCTGGAGAGCAGCCCTGAGGAAAAGGACCTGGGGTCTGGGTTGATGAAAAGCTCAACCTGAGGCTCTAGTGTGTGCACGCAGCCCAGACAGNCTAGATGATCTTTGAGGTCTTTTCCAACCTAAACCATTCTGTGATCCTATGCGGTATCCTTTGGACCTGCTCCAACACACACATTTTGAGGAACTTCTGAACAGAAAGCCATCTCATCCTGTTTTGGTATCTAGAAGAGCTTAGGTGGGTGGTGTCCAGAAATTGCCCATTTCTTTGTTGCCTCTTGAGGGAGCAGAGTGACTGGCTCTGCTAAAGAAATGGACTCTGGAGTCTGGTTTTAGTGTTGCTAGCCATAGCTGAAAGGCAAGATGGGATCAGTGTGGGCTTTGGGACCAGCACACCTACTTGCTTGTAGGCAAGCCACCAGCAGGAACTGAGAACACACCAGCCTCACATTTTCTTGATAGCAACCCAAGGCTAGGAGACCATTTCCGCTGACCCACCCGATACATTTGTCCACTCCCGTTTCTCCTTTGGCTCAGTGGTCCCAAGTCAAGTTACTGTCCCAAATTTCAGAGTCTCTTAGACGTGCCCAGGCTTAGCATGGAGAAACAAGACAGATCTTGACTTTGTCAAGGGTTAAGTGCTGGGCTAAGACTTTTTTCTTTGATTGCGTGTGGTCTGCATTCAGCCCTTCTGCCAGCCCTAAAAAGACTTATATCCTCCGTGCCCCCATGACCTGGCCTCAGCACCTTTACTGCCAAAAGCATCCCAAATATTGATCAGGAAGGCGCTGAAGACACTTTGCTGCCTGCCCGTTGGTGCGCACGACACGTACGCGTGCACACATTGACAAGCAACATTTCCATTCCCGGTCTTAACCCAGGCACTTACAATTCCTCTCGCGCTCCTTGTGCTTTCTTCTTAAAGAAGGCAAATAAAAGTGTGAATAATCAATTTCCTAACTGGAATTAAAAACAGCTCCAGTTAAAATAAGGGAAAGCGTGAACCAGCATGTAAAGTAGGATAGAGAGGTTATCTGAGCTCCGATTAGTATCCTGCTCATGTAGGAGAACAATTAACGTGTGCATGAGAACGATTAAGCAGAAGGTAAATGACATGAAACGCACCCATTCAACAAAGCAGGATGGCTTGTGGACGGGGATGCTGTGATAGCTTTTACGGTTCAGTTGAAACAGGGCAACAGCCACCAGAAAGGATGTGGTTTCTCAGTTTGCTCAGAGCTACAGACCAAAACAGGGTGATAAAGATACAGGCTCATCCTGGGCTTTTCTCAGAGGTTGAGCTGTTCAGTCTGAATAAAGGAAGAGTTGGAAATGGGTTTAGTGAGCTCTTTAAACTGAGGCCCTAAGTCCTCTGTCTTCACAGGAGCATGGTGTGGTTACTAGACCAGGAGCTGGGAATGGGCTTTTGTGGCTTGTGTGATTCACTGATGGGTGTTTCCTGGGGCAAATCTTCCCCTTTGATTTCCTTTTCTGTGTAAAGGAATGAGGAAAACAGCTCATTGTGAACTCGGAAACCTCCCTGAAATATTCCTGTAAAATCTACTAGAGATACAAATGTTACGGCAGCTGTGACCAAACTGCTTGTCTTAGGAACCTGGAGGATGCAGGAAGCTAGTTGTCCCCAACCTGTGTAGAGCTGCTGCTGTGGTGGGGAGGAAGACCTAGTCTGGCAGAATAGACCATGAGAGCTGAGGGCTGCAAACTGGGCAATTAGGAGAAGAATAAGTCCAATGGTAAACAAAAACAGCGCAACAGGAGATGTTTGGCTGCTTCTCCACATGGAAGATTTCCAAGGACTCTCTAGTGAGACTAGATAATGGATTTTGAAGGTGATCTCACATATAAGAACAGCTCTGCTCATTAAAGCCTCTATAGCCTGTACAGCAAATCACAGCAGACTCCTTCCAGGAGTTTTGACAAGAGACATCAACCATCAACAAGGGTAAAATAAGGGCAAGTCAAAGGCTAGCATTGATTCTAGGAGCCTTCGAATTAAATCTTTGTTGGCCTACTCAGCATGTGGAACTCAGGCCAGTTTCAAAATTTCTGTTCTTTGTGTCTGTAGGGCTTAGTGATACGTGTCCATTAATAATAAAAAAAAAAAGGGGGGGTGTGGAATAAAAGAATAGTGAGTCTTGCTGTATGTAATCAATAAAACAGAAAGAGCAACAAAAACAAAGGGTCAGTAGGAGAAGCATGTGTGTAGAGGGAGCTGCTCTGCTGATATTTGTCATAAAGTGGGTTGTAAATGAAGAATAAAGGAGAAATCATGTCTAGTAAAGAAACATGAAGAAGCAGAAATAATCAGGAGCATAATTCATAAACATCCTTTTCCTTTTGAGGGCTTTCTGTGCAGTAAAAATATTATCTCTGTTTAAAGGTACAAAACTATTTTGGCATGATTTTAACACAAGTCATGTTTTTATAAAATCTCTCAAGTTTTCTTCTACATTTTTTTTTCCATTTTTATTTTTTTAAAAAAAATTGAATTTGGATACCAGCAGCATCCTGGCTTCTATGAGAAGCAAACTTGAGAAGTGATTGTACCCCCTCTATAGTCAGCACTGGTGAGGCTGTGTCTTAAATATTGTGGTCAGTTTTGGGTCCCTTACTTCAACTAGGCATTGAGGTACTAGATCAGGTCCAGAGAAAGGCAACAAAGCTGGCAAAGAGTTTGCAGAATAAGTCTTGTGAGAAGCACCTGAGGTTCTTTAGCTTGGTTAAAATGAGGCTGAGGGGGGATCTTGCTTTCTGACACAATCTCAAAAGAAGGTTGTAGCAAGGAAGTGTCAGTCTCTTCTCCCAGGTACAAGTGAAACAGACAAGAAGAAATGTCCTCAGGTTGTGCCAGGAGAGGTTTAGGTTGGATATTAGGAAAAAATTATTTACAGCTAGGGTTGTCAAAGCCTGAAGGAGGCTCCCCACAAAAGTGGTGGAGTCACGATCCCTGGAGGGATATGAAAGGCATCTGGATGTGATGCTGAGGGACATGGTTTAGTGCTGACCTGGTAGTCTTGAGTTCATTGTGGGATTTGATGATCTTAAAGGTCTCTTTGAACCAGATCATTCTAAAATGTTCTTCTGCATGTTTGGAAAACTGTCATAATATCAGCTTGGGTCTATCAGAAAAAGCTGAAATCAGCCAGCCTCATCTTACCATCCCTGAAGAACAAAATTCAAGAAGTAACTCAGTTACAGCACTGCAGACAGGGAGAATACCAATGCAAAACTTAGGATTTCACAACCTGGTTGTTAGCAACTTCCTCATCTTTGATGGTTCATTAGAGTCTTCTTCAAAGATTGCTCTGTCCGGGTTGTGTTCTCATCCACAGTTTTAACAGAAGTCACGTGTTTCCAGTCTCTGGAAGCAAAATTTACCCTGTTCTTCTTCACAGGAATTGGTATGTTTTCCTGGAAGTGGTCAAAAAATGTGGAGATGTGGTGCTTAGGGGCATGGGCTAGTGCTGGACTTGGCAGTGTTATGTTAATAGTTGGACTCAATCTTGGAGGTCTTTTTCAATTTAATGCTTCTGTGACTCCTTGGCTGCATTTGAGGTCTGTATGTAGGCTCTGCTCATATTCTGTCTTGGGGGGTTGCTAGATGATTGGTGTCACAATAATTTCATAAGAGGTCAAATGGCAACGAGGAAGGCTGTGGACCATCAAACACACAGGGCTTATGTAGTGATCTCTATAATAAAACTCTATTTTTTCCCTTCTGAGAATCCCTGGGGAAGAGAAGGAAGAAATGAAGAAGGAAGGAAAAAAAAATAGCAGAAAGAGTTCTTTCAAAATTCATGAAAGAGGAAAGCGAGGTTTTGTTGACATTCATGTTTGATGAAGAGCAAGCAGGCAGACAGGACCAGTTACTCTGTAAGCAAACACTGCTCTAGGCTTTATTCCACTTCTCAAATCAAGAGAGATAATTAGCTCCTGGAAACGTCAAAGCATGGGGTGCAAGAGGAGGGGTACAAGAGGTGAGATTCCTCTTTACCAAGTGGGCAGCATGAACCTTTGGGGAGAAATCTTAGATGTCAATGGAATAATAGTGTATTAGGGTGGCATTTTGCTTTGTGGGTGGGAGCAGGGCCGGGGGTGACTGATGTTAGGTCTGCACGATCTGCTGCAGTCAGAGAGTGGAAAGGAGTTGATTTCATCCTTTGCTATTCCCATATGAAGAATGAAAGGGCAGGGGATGTTAAGTAGAGTCCATTGAATTAGATTAAAGAAGATTAGCTCTTGTGCTGTTGCCTGACCGGGAGATCAGTTGACCAGTTTTCACTAATTTTCTCTCTTGGGGTTCAGCGTTATCTGAGATTGATCAAAGTCCTTGGAGCATTATGTCTAGGAGGTAACTGCCTCCTGGGCCTCAGATCTAACCAATGCAATTTTAAATCTTGATGAGTTGCATCTTGCTCAACGCCCCTTCAGTTACAAAGCCTGTGTTCACTTGACACGGCTTGAAAGGTTCATTCAACAAGACTTTCTTCCTTCCAGATGTATTCTGAAACCCAAGCAAAGCTTGAATGAGTTGTTTCAGCAGGTTGATGGGCAATGCTGTGGGCTTGGGATACCCTATTGTGTCTATTGATGTAGGAAATGAAAAAAGAGGGATTTTAAGTTTGCCTTTGTCTGATAAGAGTTGTTTGATTTTTTGGTTTGTGGGTGGGTGTTTTTTTTTTCCTTCAATCAGAGGAATAGAAAAGAGTTATCTTTAATCATTTTGCTTAGCTGTTGACACATAAAAGTTCTTCCAGAATGTAGCAGAGTGTGAATTTAAAGGGAGGGAGTTTTTTCCAGAAGGCAAGCCCTCAGGGAAGAAACATTTCCACTGTTTTAATAGAAGAGAATGAGCCCCTGGTTAATGCTTTGGGCTGCAATTTAGGAGAATGAGATGCAATTCCCAGCTCTGATGTAAAATATCCACAACTCTTGATATGTCTCCAAAGGTCCTGTCAGTTGCTGACTTTAAGTTCCTTACAGAAGTTACAGCACTTCTGTAAGGAGTGCTTACAGAAGGATAATGTGGGTGTAAAGTAGCTCAAATCAGAGGGTTTCTGGTTTATAGTAATGATTGTAGGTCTGCAAGGACCAGGATGAGTGCATTGGGCTTTCACTCTTGAGAGGATTGTCCCCTATGTGTGACAAGAGATAGTCCTTCCCTTTTTTCACCATTATCCACTTGATATCTTCAAAACACTGAGAGACAGGTAGCAGTCACAGTTGCTTGTTAAGGCTTTAAGTCTGTTGCTTTCTGCACCACCTGGGTTTGTCTTCTGGCAGTTGCATGTAGTGCACCCTGATGAATGTGGTGGTTTTCTTCAGGACAGGTGGGAAGCTTCAGGAGCAAGCAGCTGGAGTTAGAGAGCTATCATGTTGGCCTTGCTACTAGAGAAGATACCAGTAAACACACATCTTGTATTTCTAGTGGAGACATACTCCCTCCACGAGCCTCCACACCTTATTGCAAAGTAACCCTGAAATAAGTTTGAAGAAATAAGTTTCCATGCTGAAAGCATGGAAGCATGAAGGTGATGGTCTCAGAGGAGGGCCATGAAGGTGATCAGAGGGCTGGAGGAGCTTTGTTATGAGGACAGGCTACGAGAGTTGGGGCTCTGTAGCCTGGAGAAGAGCAGGCTTTGAGGAAACCTTAGAGTAGCCTTTCAGTATCTGAAGGGGGCCTACAGGAAGACTGGGGAGGGATTATTTACAAGGTATTGCAATGACAGGACAAGAGGCAATGTGTTTAAACTGGAAGAGGAGAGATTTAAACTGGATGTTAGGAGGAAGTTCTTTACAGTGAGAGTGGTGAGACATTGAAACAGGTTGCCCAGGGAGGTTGTGGCTGCTCCCTCTCTGGAGATGTTCAAGGCCAGGTCGGATGAGGCCTTGAGTGACCTGTACTAGTGGGAGGTGTCCCTACCTATGGCAGGGGGTTGGAACTAGATGATCTTTGAGGTCCCTTCCAAACTTACCATTCTATGGTTCTTTTTGGTGGTGCCTAATGACAGGACAAGGAACAAGGGGTGCAAGCTGTGGAAAATTCTTTATAGTGAGAGTGACGGAGCACTGGAAAGGCTGCCAGGAGAGTTTGTGTAGTCTCCTTCTCTGGAGACATTCAAAACCTTCCTGGGCACATTCCTGTGTGGCCTGCCTTAGATGATCCTGCTTTGGAGGCAGGGTTGGGTTAGATGATCTCTGGTGGTCCCTTCCAACCTCTAACATTCTATGATTCTGAGTCCTCTGCCAAAGATCTTGACAATTCTCTGCCTCAACTTCCACACCTTCACCCACAGGCCAGGGTCTTGCTGGCTTTTATAGAGAAGTTTGAAGTTCTCTCAGGTTTCTCAGATGCTTTATGATCAGAGTTGTTGGGGCACAGCCGAGTCCTTAGAATCTCTCACCTTCATTTACACCTAACCCAATGCATTGGGAATCCTTTTGTGTCCATATTCATCAACCTGGTCCAAATGACTAACCTCCATCAACTCACAGCTAGGGTTCTGGGTGGGCTCTTTTTCCATGTAGCCATCAGTTTTGACCTGTAGGAGTAAAGGAGGCTATTTTGACATTGACTGGGATGACTGGTCAATACAGATCCAGGAAGTCCTGCCAGTTAATCCTGGTCATCTCTGACTGTGAGATCCTATATTTGGAAGCCTGCAGCCATGGACAGAAATTGTTAAATCGATGCTCAGCAGGGTACCACAGATCCATTATGTCTTGTTTAACTTCTCCCTTCTGCAGTAACAACCTGCCTATGCCTTCTAGAAATACATGGAGAAATAGCACAGGGCAGGAAATGTTGCAAATAAAATAAGATGGCTGGACTGAGCTTTAAAACCAGAATAAAAAATTTGCTTTGGTGCTGCATCAGCACTGGATGTGCCTCTTGATAATCTGCTTTTAGGAACTTGCAATTTAATTGTGTGCATCTGTCACTAAAAAAATAAAACCATGCAAACCACAAAAAGGACCCCAAAAAGCCCAAGTGATCTTGAGTGGAGCTGTTGGAGAGAATGTTGCTCTGAAGTATCTCTCACTGCAGGAATATTTGTTTCTTAAAGATGTGGTGACTGATGTCGTGTGACAGAGGATCACCCTTGGAACTAGAAGTGAAAACCACTTATGGAATTGTATGTGACAACAAAAATGAATTCATCAGGAGCAGTGATCCTAATGAACGTGATATCCCTATCCTAATGAAAACCTTAAGGAGTTCTGCAGGGAATAGAGCTGGAGTGGTTTGCACCAGGATACCCTTGCAAAATGAATAAACAACTCTGTAGAAAAACCTCAACCAAAACACACAAATTAATAGTTTGCAAAATCTTGATTAAAAAAAAAAAAAAAAATCTTTGTTTGTTTTGTTTAGTTTTAATTTCTTTGTTACTTCCCACAAAGAAAATTGAGTGTTTGATTCTATACCCTCCCTCACCTCCTACGCCTTCATGGCTTCATGGATGTCTCTTTGATTTGGGCTGGCTGCCTGGATCATTAATTGAATATTGTAAGGTCTTTTCAGATGTTGGAAAAGGAAAATAGGGGGAGGGGAAAAAAAAAAAAAAAGGAAGCTTTTTCTATTGCTGTTTATATTCCCCCATTCAGGGCTTGACAATCCACTCCGTCTGCTCCAGATTGTCCAGACCACCTGAGTCTAAGTTTAGATCATATCCTGCTACATTAAACTCCACATATAATGCGCTGGCCACATGGGAAAATTTAAGGAAAATGAGATTTTATTAAAACCAGGAGACCGCCTGACTGCAGAGGGATATAATAACAGCGTTATGAGGTTCTTATCTCACATGAAAGTTTCACATTTCCCTCATTTCTTTTCCTTTATGCTACTGTGGCTTGCCCCTCCCCCAGTTCCATATGGATGTCAGTTAGTTAATGTCACAGCTAAAAAGGCAGCACAATTAATAACAAACTGACTCAAAATATTTTATTGTTAAATGAAGCCCCCATGGGCTTTTAAATTACTGCAATGGCATCAAAGATTCCTGTCAGCATCCCAAGCACCTCAAGGGTCACACAATTCACCTTCCAAGAGTCAAGAATCACAGAATTGTTTCAGTTGGAAAATACCTCTAAGATCACCAAGTCCAACTGTCAACCTAACGCCACCGTGGCCATTAAGCCATGTCCCAAAGTGCCATGTCTGCATGTTTTTTGAACACCTGCAGGGACAGATATTGTGTGGGAGAGCAAAATGTGTTTGTACTTCAAGAGCAATGAGTGATCTTGTGTGTTGTGCCTGAATTCCTTCTCCTTTCATATTTTCATCTTTGAAGATGTTACTCAGTATGAATTTGGTAGGTTTTGAAGGAACTGCTGGGCACCTGGCTTCATGGTCAACCAGGCACACTGCTGCCACTCAGCTGGTTTGCTCTGAAATCGTAATAGATGTCTTGCTGGTAGGCTGAGCAAGTCTGTTGGAGCTGTGGGGGACATTTTCTTCATGGTGGGAGCTAAAGCTCCACTCTTTCATAGGTCTATACAGTCAGACGTTCATGTTCACAGCTAGTGCCTTGTTCTGCCCTGGCCAAACTGCCTGTGCACATCTCGAGGCACATCAACATCAAGTTGCACCAGAGGACGTTTAGACTGCATATGAGAATAGGCTCCCCAGGAAGGTGAATGAACCCCATCCCTGAAGGTGTTTAAAAGACTCAGAGATGTGTTGCCGAAGGACGTGGGTTGGCACCAGACTAGGCAGAGTTAGACAATGGTTGGACGTGATGTTAAAGGTCTTTTTCCACCAAAACTCTTCCATGATTTCTTGCAGGATATTGATGGAGGGTCGGGAGCACTCTGATAGCCTTGGCTCTTCTCAGAAAGCTGCTTTTGTTTGACTTCAGATTTCTTTAACCAGTTGTGTGGTAGAGCATAATAGAAAGAGAGACAAATCTAGTCTGGCACTGACCCTGATGAAAGTTGCAGATAGAAATTAAAACCCTTCATAATTCCTCTTCCCAATAGCATGATATGAATTTCCCTGGTGAGCTTCCTTCCTGAAGCCTGAGGGTTTCTTCTGTCTAGTATTTTCCCTCCCTACTTTTATCTCCTTCACTTGAATAATTACAGAAGTCACGAAAATTCACTGAGAATCATGTACTTGATCACCCCAGTCTTTGGAGACTTTCCTTACTCTTCCCTAGAGAACATCCCTCCAGCACTTTCCATAGGTGCTCTGATCCCTGCGTCACTCTGCCTTGAGTCTGTTGCTTTAATTATACTCCTGAGATCTGCATGTTAGAAGGAGCTGTGTGAAGGCTCTCTAGAGAATGACTCAGGGAACCTCCTGGCATTCCCAAACAGTGTTCCAGATAGGTAAAAGCTGCAAGAGGATTTGCTAATAAATAATATTCTTTATTTCTTCTAGTGAGGAAGGTTTTTTTACTGTGCACTGCCTCTGTGCTTGTTCTCAGGCCATTCTCACAGTGTTGTCATGAAGAGATTAGATGTTAGATTTGGCATGCTGAGGGAACTGTCTGAAAACTAAATGCTTTTGATGAACTTTATGTTCAAAGTGACTTGTTTAGAGCAGGGAATGTGCATTGGCTCTACACTTTGCACAGTTATTACTCTTTATCTGTTCAAGTCATTTATCACTTAATCCTTCTCTGGGTTACTCCACTACTGGCATTTTTCATGACCTATTGAGATAATGTCTCAGGGACAGAAACACAACCTTTGTGGCTTTTCCAGTCTCACCTTGAAGTTGGAGAGGCTTTTTTTTCGGGTAGCCCATCTGGGGGAGTCATGGGTTGCCTTCTCTAGGGATTGCCTGTTTACAGAGCAAGCAAGGTATTTAATTATGTTTCTTGCACCCTGGTGGTTTGCTAGGAATTGTAATCAAAGAGGAGGCTTAGTGAAAAGCTTAATACAGCCTGAGCAACTGATTTTTGCCTGAGGGAAAGATGAGAGCTGAAAGGAGCAGCAGTGGTCAGAAAAACAAACATACAACTGAAACTAATGAGATAGGTGACTCTTCCTTTGCTAGAGCTCCTGCAGAGACCTCAGTGCTCCCTTGCAAAGTCCATAAGACTTTATTTGGTTGTAAGGTCATTTCCTTTTCCCTTCTAATGAACCTCCAAACAAACCAGAGATGAGAAGGTGGGGAGAATATGCTGGCATGCTTTTAAAGGATCTGTGCTGTTCTGAGCACAACTTCCTTGGACTGCTTCTGCTCAGGAAAGTGAAGGTGCTAAAAGAAATGTGTAGGCATGACATTTCAGTGCATGGTTTAGTGGCCATTTGTCTGGGTCTTTGTCAAAATGTGACATACTGTAAAAAAAATGGGTTGCTCAGAGATGTCCAGGGATGAGAGAGCAGATCACTCCTGTGCACAACAGCAGGAGCTGTGTGATGGGAGGGAGTCACCTCATGCTCATGGCTTGGATGTCACTGGGTAGAAAACTGGCTGAATGGCTGAGCAATATTTGGGGCAGTTCTCTTTAATATCTTTATCAGTGATCTGGATGAGGGGATTGAGACTCCCTCACTAAATTTGAAGATGACACCAAGTTGGGCAGGACTGTCAATCTGCTTGAGGGTAGAAAGGCTTTACCTTTAGATAAAGTATATGGACAGGCTGGCTCAATAGATTGAAGCCAATGGGATGAAGTTCAACAAGACCAAGTGCTGGGTCCTGCACTTGGGATACAACAACCAAATGAAATTCTCCAGGTTTGGGAGAGTGGCTGGAAACTGCCCAGCAGAAAATGACATTGGGGTATTGGTTGACAGATGGCTGAACATGAGTCAGCATGTGATGAGGTGGCTGAGAAGGTTACCAGCCTCCTGGTTTGGATCAGTAATAGTGTGGCCAGCAGGACTAGGACAGGAATTGTCCCCCTGTACTGGGCACTGTTCAGGCCACATCTTGAACACTGGGTTCAATCTTGGGCCTCTCACTCCAACAAGGACATTGAGGTGCTGGAGCGTGTCCCAAGAAGGGCAACAAAGCTGGTAAAGGGTCTAGAGCACAAGTTTGAGCAGCTGAGGGAACTAAGGGTTAGCCTGGAGAAAAGGAGCATAAGGGGAAACCTTTTCAATCTCTACAACTACCCTGAAGGAGATGGTAGTGAATGGGGAGTTGGCCTTTCCTCCCAAGTAACAAGTGACAGTACGAGAGGAAACAATCTCATGTTGTGCTAGGAGAAGTTTAAGTTGGACATTAGAAAAATTTCTTCCCTGAAAGGGTTGTCAAGCTCTGGAACAGGCTGTCCAGAGGAGTTTAAAAGGCATATAGATGTGGTGCTGAGAGACATGGTTTAGTGATGGACGTGGCAGCACTGGGTTAATGGTTATACTCAGTGATCTTGAACATCTTTTCCAACCATAATTATTCTGTAATTCTTTACTTTCCATGCCCACTTTGGATGATATGAGAAATCAAAGAATCAAACTATATCAAAGGTGCACTGAAAGCAGTGGGGAAACATTTCAGGTGGCAGCAACATGTAGATGATGAGCTGCAGAAAGGTTCATAGAAAAGCAGGCAGACATTTCCTCGCTATTTGTCCTGGTATGTCCTAAGCAATGGGTGTTTGACTGGTTTTGGTCACCAGCATACTGAACAGCTGGGAATGTCAGAAGGCTTTTTGCAAAGCAGGGCTCCCCGATGTGTCCTCTCTTTGTTCCACGTGTTTTGGAGCATGAATATGTAACGACCAAAATGCTAATGAATTCCTCCCACTGATATCCCTCCCTCTACATACGCACGGACAAACAATTCACAGCCCACACACAGACGTATTGCCCAGACTTGTACGTGAACCCAGAGCCATCTAGGAGCATCATAATTCAAATTGTAATCACTGCTGTCTTTCCAGATCCATGTTTAAGATGTACATGGACCCCAGTGACACATAGTATTGTCTTGTGCAAGGTTTGGGTCTGCTATCAGCAGTGTGAGGTAGGTCTTGAGTAAGATAGGGGTGAAAACTGATGATGAAACAATGGCACAGGTTGCCCATAGAGGTGGTAGTTGTCCTGTTCCTGGAGCTATTCCAGATCAAGTTGTCTGGGGCTCTGAGCAACCTGATCTAGTTGTAGATGTTCCTGAACACTGCAGGGGGATTGGGCTAGATGACCTTTGAAAGTCTCTTCCAACCCAAACCATTCTAAATTCTATGATCACCCTCTATGTGCTGGATCACACACAAAATTAAAAAAATGAAGGACGTCATCTCATCTTTTATGTGGAATTAGTGACTGCTATTTCATACCTTAGATCATGTGAAGACAAACATGTCAGCATCTTGTGATATTGCTGCTGAGCATTAGTGTATCCTGAAAGGGTCATGTCACTGAAGGATATGTGCCTGGGAAGGTGATGTGAAAGATTGTGAATGGCTTTCTGTACTAGGCCACTCTGTTCACTCTGTGGCCTGTAAATGCAGTGGTCATTGATGGAAGATGTACATGTTTGGGGAAGTGCAGACTCTTACTCTACTATCGTGGTCTTTATCTTTGCATTAATGGTTACTCATCTTCCTGAAACAGAAAACCCAAACTGAGGAAGCCATTAACTCATAGTGCGTGTTCACACAGCTCCCTGGATAGGCAGGTATTTGAAAGTCTAAGAAGGTCCTCAACTTTGGAATTTAACATTCAGTTTGTCATTCAAAGTTTATATGTAAGTGAGACGTACTTATGGGCCTTGCATCTTTAGATTTAGGAGTGTTGGATGGCTGGGAGACACAAGTTACCACATATCTTGGGAAGGGAACTCTGGAAGCAGGATGGGGTAAGGGTGAGTAATCACCCTTATCCTCCTATGTGTCTCATCAGTGATTCTTGTCTCAGCATAGCTTTGCTATCACATCAGGGACCCCATAACAATTGGCAGATGAGTTAAAATGAGTTTGTTCTTGGTTGGACACCTTAGTTTTATGAAGCTAAACACACGTGGAGACCTACTACACCACCCATCACTGGGCACTGTGGGGAGCAGAGAAGGAAAAATTATTCCCTACTTGATTAGTGTTAGGGTTGTTTCACTTTCAAAATTGCCCTGGTTATACAGCACACACATTGATTTCTGGAAATTTTAATATAGGAAACTGAGTGTCATCTTTCTTACCTTGTGAATATAAACATATGTGGAGAAAAGTGCCCAACACATATGGCAGCAGAGCTGGGAATGCAAGTGACCTTGTGCACCTGTACCTCTTCATAGAATCCCAGAATGGCAGGGGTTAGAAGGCACTTCTGGGAATCATCTAGTACAACCCTCTGCCAAAGCAGGGTCACCTAGACCAGGCTGCATGGGATCACAATGTCCGGATGCTCCAGCACCCTCACATGAGAGAAGTTTTTCCTTATGTGTAGGTACAACTTCCTGCATTCTGGTTTGTATCAATTGCCCATTGTCCTGTCACTGAGTGCCACTGAAAAAGATCCAGGCCCAATCGTCTTGCCCTCCATTGTTTAGCTATTGGTCATTATTGAGAAGATCCCCCCTCAGGCTGCTCTATCTCTAGGCTCAACAGCCCTAGGTCTCTTCAGCCTTTTCTCCTCAGAGAGATGCTCCAGTCCCCTCAGCATCTTCATAGACTCTGCTGGACTCTCTCCAGTAAGTTTCCTGTCTCTCTTGAACTGGGAAACTCAAAACTATGCACAATACTCCAGATGTGGCCTGCCTAGGACACCAGGCAGTCTGTGATGGCAGCTTTATATTCTGTATATAGTGCTTTGGTCTGCCACAGCAGATGCTGGTCTCTCGCCAATAAACGCAGCTTCAAGATGCTTAGAGGCAGCGCATCCCAGTACCTTCTGTAAGCAGATAAAGTTTGCACTGGTCGCCACAACAGCCTGGCTGCGATGTGCTGGGGGAAGGGAGGAAAGTCAGCCCAGTAATTTTGTGTTATTGGAAATATTGCTTTTGCAATCCAGCATTTGGTTTTCATTTGGTGGCTGTGCCGAGTTCATTTCTGCTGGCGCTTCACTTCTGATCCAATTGAGTTATCGATGCAGGCGAGGAGAAGGAAAGCAAACAAGATTGGTGTCAATTTTATTTTATTTTTTTTTTTTTGGTGGCTTTTCTTTTTTCCTACCTCCCTCTTGCCTCTTTACTTTCAAAGATCAAAAGAGGACAAAATAAAACTTTATATATAATGAAACACAGACAGAGGAGAGAAAAAGGCAGCACACAAAATTGTTTTCAGTCTTCTCTTTAAGGTTGCTGTTGGTATCTTTGATTTAGACTCCACAGCTTTAATCAGGGTGTTGGAAGAGACACAAAAATTAGTCATCCAACCAAGTCCCCTTCTCACTCTGTTTCTCTCTGTTTCTCTGTCTTTCTACATTTTTTTCTGTTTTATTAATGTGGGTTTAAAAAAGACTCTCAAAACACAGTGCTGGCTCAATTTTGTTTTCCCAGCTAATAAGCCAAAGCAGGATCAGCTATTTTGCAGCTGACAGATCTGTCTCTAAGCTAGATTGTCTTTCTTGCTGAATTCATCCATCACACATGACAAAAAAAAAGTAAAAAAAATATATATTTATTTCCCATGGTCTCATCACTGCCTATGGTAGCAGTGATCCAATCTCATCCATGCCACGAGAAGCCAACTCTCATCATGGCATAACTTGGACACTGCTGCACTATTACATACTTCTTGGGGTTGCTTTCATGCTTGGCTGCTGCATCCAGGGCAGAGTCAGCTCAATGGGACAGTCTGTGTGCAGGATATTTCCATAGAGTCATAGAATGGTTTGAGTTGGAAGGCACCTTTAAAGGTCATCTAGTCCAACCTTCCTGGCAGTCAGCAGGAGAATCTTCAACCATATCACGTTGCTCAGATCCCTGTCCAACCTGACCTTCA
>WBNM01040192.1:16974-31452 GCA_013399055.1 Ramphastos sulfuratus
AAAAAAAAAAAATCTTAGATCTTGTTTTAATCTCTCATCCATCACCCTTTGTCTTGTCACAACAGGCCCTGCTAAAAAGGTTATCCTCACTTTTGTTATGGAACCTCTTTAAATAATGAAAGGCCATAATAAGGTTTCTCCAGAGCTTTCTCTTCTCTGGGCTGAGCAACTCCAACTCCACCAGGTTGTCCTTGCAGCAGAGAAGTTCCAGCCCTCACATCCTTTTTATGACTTTCTCTGTCCCCACTCCAACAGCTCCACATCTCTCTTGTGCTGAGGTCTACAGATATGGACATAGCGCTGCAGGTGGGTTCTCAGCAGAGTGGAGCAGTGGAACAGAATCTCCTCCCTTGACCTGCTGGCCACAAAATATCTCCATATTTAAAGACACTCCATGGAGTAACCTGTCTTGCTTATGGCCTTGTGTGAACATTAAGCTCAGTGTGCTCTCCTCAAGTGCTTTGTGCCATCACCCTGCACCTTTCTTAGCAACTGAAGCTTGTTCCGAAGAGACCAAAGCACATTGCTGTTGAGGAGCTGATGTGCGCGAACTGTGCTATTTACTGTGGTCCCTGGAGCAAAGTGCTGGCTGGAGCTGGAGATGCACAAGGAAAACAGCATGTGTTGAGTAATCCTCATCCTGGATGTCCTCTGAACGTCCAGCAGATAGCGGTGTAGGGACTTCCTGAGGCGAAGGTTATATCCTCAACAGTATTTAATAGCCTTTAATAGTCCTATCTTCCTTCAAGTCAGTTTTTTTTTATACTTCATACATATTTTTTTGGCCTGACATCCTGCCCCAACCAGTTCTCTAATTAAACACTGGATGAAAAAGTACTTCCCATCTTTTGTCTTCAGCCTGCTGCTGCCCAATCACTTGCTCCTGTGTGCTGGAAAGGAACAGTCATTTCTCCTTTCTCTCTCTGATCTGTGATTTTATAGACACCTTATCAGTTGTCTCTTCTCCAAGCTGAAAACTACTGCTTTGCTTAGCATCTGAAGCTGTTTTATACTTCTGCTTCTGTTATGTCCCCCTTTTTACATAAACATAGAAAACGTACCTGTTTGTGTTAGATTTTCCTCCGTGCTGAGCGTAGCATATCAGTTATGCACGGTAACAACCTGGAGCTATCTGACGTGAGCTTGCTTCTCTAAGGGCCAGGCATTATCCAGATGGATATGAGTAGAGGGAAGGGGAGAAAATTAACAAAAAGGATTTTGAGGAATCATATCAAATATCCAGGCAGCAGGGTCTGTTAAAGGGCAGAACATCCTTCTCTTGAGGGTGGCAGGAGTCTGGTCACAGTCTCTAACACGAGTTTGTCATGTCTCTGCAAGGCTTGTTGTGCATGTTGGCAATGAGCAAGAGGGGAGGTAGATTATTCCCTCTTTAGACCTGCTTTTTTTCCTTGGTTCATTTCTCTGAAATCTGAGCACCTTGTGTTCCTAAAGGCTGCTCTGGAGAGGACAAGAGAAAGCAATTTCTGGAAAATCATAAAATCACAAAATGAGAGAATGGTAGGGATTGGAAGGGGCCTGTGAAGATCATTTAGATCAACCCCCATGCTCTAAGAGGTTCACCTAGACCAGGCTGCACAGGGTCACATCCAGGTGGGTTTGGAATCACTCCAGAGAAGGAGGCTCCATGACTTCTTTGGGAAGCCTGCTGCAGGGCTTCCTGACATACTTTCAGGAAAGAAGTTTTTCTTCATGTTCATATAGGACTTTCTGTGTTCCAGTTTGTGTCCATTGCCTCTTGTTCTGTTGCTAGACGCCAATGAAAAGAGTCTGACCCTATCCTTCTGACCCTCACCCTTATAGAACATGGAGGAGATCCTCTCTTAGTCCTCTCTTGAGGCTAAACAGCCCCAAATCTCTCAACCTTTCCTCCTCAGAGATGCTCCAGTCTCATCAGCAACTTTGTAGCCTCTATTGACTCTCTCCAGTAGTGTTCAGGTATGGCCTTTCTAGGGCAGAGTAGAGGGGAAATCAATGGGAATTTCCATAAAGAAGAGGAAACCTTCAGAATTTGATGGTAGATGTGCATCATGGGGGAAAACTGGGACATTGTATCTTTAACTGCAGGCCCCCAAGGGGAATATATTTGTTAAACATTATAATTACCCTTCAGTACTGAACTCTATAGCAATTGAATCCACGGTGATGCACATTATCATTTCTGAAATGATGCTTTCATTTAGATAAGGCGTGCAATTATACATCTTGATTAGGTCACTATTCCCAGGAGCTTTGGGTTATTTATGATGACTTGCCCCTTCCTGTAAATTGTGTGGTGAGGCTGTGGATAGAGATATATTTCCTCCCTCTCCTCCCTTTCCCCCTTCTTCCTCCTCCACAGACCCTTTTGCTCTTCTTGCTCCTCATTGCATACCTTTGTGCTAACAAGACCAAAAATCAGAGTGAGAAAACTATCAGGTATACAGTGGAATCGTAAGAAGTCATACCTGGGAGGTCTGCTCATTTCATGGTTTCTTTGCTGGACCTGCTGGCTTTCATAGTGGTGACATTAAGATTGGATTTCCATTCCCATCTTTTTAGGCCTCTAAAAAGTGACATCTTCTGTACAGCAGTAACCTCAGCTGTTTCTGTGATCAATGGCACTTCCTGAGGGTGATGTACAATACCTTATCTTAAAGAGAGAACTGAAGGCATGGTTTCCAGCTAGGTCTATAAGATGTTGGTTCCCCAGTGCTCTAATAACTACAGTGGCAATAAGACCTCATGTAGGACTCCACTCCTCACTCCTCCTAGGGGACAATTTCATTGAAGTATTGTTAAAATACCCCCTCTTCCCATAACAAAAGTGGAAGTGGAGGTCAGCTGCTGTTGCTTAACCAGGTGTAATGTGAAGTGTTGACTGTGGCAGGAAGAGTAGATGTGAAAGCTCCTGGGGAAAAGAAGTGATAGGAAAAAGACCAAAGCAATAGGAGGAAGATGATATTCTGGAATGCTTCTTGACTGAGATTGAAGAATATCTCCATGCTGGAAACTGAAGTTGTGTCTTGCTTTTGTAGACAGTAGTAGTAAATCCAAGTTTAGGAAGAGAAGATTGGGGAGGCATAGTCAGGATACAGCAAATCTGCTTGCACTATATTGCTTTGTAGAATAAGCATCTTGTCATGGAATCACAGAATCATATAGTTATTTACATTAGAAGAGATCTTTTAAGATCATCGAGTCCCACTTGATGCCTTAAACTAGCACTGCCAGGCCACCACTAAACCATGTCACTCAGCACCACATCTACATGGCTTTTAAATCTTTCCAGGGATGGGGATTTCACTACTTCCCTGGGAAGTCCGTTCCAGGACTTCATAGCCCTTTCATGGAGGAAATTCTTCTTCAAGGCCAATCTCAACCTTTCCCAATTCAACTCGAGGTGATTTTTTCTTGTCCTGTCACTTTATTTTGGAGACCAGATTGATCTCTGCCATTACACCTTCCACTCAGGGACTTGTAGAGAGCCAGAAGGTCTCACCTGAGCCTGTTTTACTCCAGGTTAAACAACCCCAGTTCCCTCAGCAACTCCTCACAAGATCTGTTTGCCAGACCTTCTGCCAGCTTTGTTGGCCTTCTCTGGATGTGCTCCAGCACCAAAATGTCCTTCCTGGAGTGAGGGCCCAAAACTGAGCTCAAGTGTTTGAAGTGTGTCCATACCAGCACTAAGCTCAGTCACAGCCCTGATCCTACTGGCCACACTATTTCTGATCCAAGACGAGATGCTGTTTGCTGCCTCGGCCACCTGGGCACACACTGGTTCATATACAGCTGCCTATCAGCCAGCATCCTTGGCTCTTTTTCTGCTAAGCAACTTTCCTGCCACTCTGCCCCAAGCTTGGATCATTTATCGGGGGTGTTCTGACCCCTCTGCAGGACTCCAGCACTTGGCCTCGGTGAATATGATCTCATTGGCCTTGGCCCATGGATCCANGGATTTCACTACTTCCCTGGGAAGTCCGTTCCAGGACTTCATAGCCCTTTCATGGAGGAAATTCTTCTTCAAGGCCAATCTCAACCTTTCCCGATTCAACTCGAGGTGATTTTTTCTTGTCCTGTCACTTTATTTTGGAGACCAGATTGATCTCTGCCATTACACCTTCCACTCAGGGACTTGTAGAGAGCCAGAAGGTCTCACCTGAGCCTGTTTTACTCCAGGTTAAACAACCCCAGTTCCCTCAGCAACTCCTCACAAGATCTGTTTGCCAGACCTTCTGCCAGCTTTGTTAGCCTTCTCTGGATGTGCTCCAGCACGAAAATGTCCTTCCTGGAGTGAGGGCCCAAAACTGAGCTCAAGTGTTTGAAGTGTGTCCATACCAGCACTAAGCTCAGTCACAGCCCTGATCCTACTGGCCACACTATTTCTGATCCAAGACGAGATGCTGTTTGCTGCCTCGGCCACCTGGGCACACACTGGTTCATATACAGCTGCCTATCAGCCAGCATCCTTGGCTCTTTTTCTGCTAAGCAACTTTCCTGCCACTCTGCCCCAAGCTTGGATCATTTATCGGGGGTGTTCTGACCCCTCTGCAGGACTCCAGCACTTGGCCTCGGTGAATATGATCTCACTGGCCTTGGCCCATGGATCCAGCCTGTCCAGATGGCTCTGTAGAGCCTCCCTACCCTGAAGCAGATCAACACTCCTACCCAACTTGGTGTCATCTGCAAACATTTTGAGGATGTCCTTGGTGCCTTCCTGCAGATAAAGATATTAAGATTGTAAACAGAAGTTTATTCAAGAGACTTTGTCAGCGCCCAAGCAAAGGTAATTTGGAATGTGTTGATCAACTAGGCATAGGAATGAGAAGTGTGACAAATCCACTAAGCTCAGAGAATTCTGAGCACGACCTGTGTGATCCTGAGAGGCAAGAGACTTCCAAGGTTAACCCTGCATGGTAGAGGGAGAGATGATGCTGCCTTTGATTGGATTTTAAACAGCTCTCAGTTGTCTTAACTGTTTCCATCTGCCACCTTAAAAGATGCCTTGGGGCCAAAGTGGAAGTCTTATGAAAGACCCCTCCCATATATCCCAAAGAGTCTTTCCTGACTCTGTCTCCTCTGCATCTACAGTTCCCTCAAAGTACACAGCACATCACAAGCAGATTATTGTAAGCTAGACCTTCTCCTCTTGCAGATCTCTGACACTTTTCTGTGCATCACAGCAGCTCATGATCACCTATGTTGGGCATTCAAAAGGTGTTTTTCATTTGGTGCAACTGGGCAATCCACTCTACCATGTGTAGAAGCAAATACTGGGAGAGGAGAGGTGCTGATATGTCAAATGGGACACCATTTCCCACCTGCAAATATTTAGATGCCGTAATTATCCCCCCCCTCCTTTTTTTTTTGAGATTAAAAGAGCCATTCACATGTGAAAAGCAAACTGTCTTATCTCTCTTTTTAAATAATATGTTTAGAAAGTTTGACCGAGCATGAAAGTTCATCTTTCAATATTGCTACTTGTAATCCAGTAAGAAATATTTACTGTGTTATAATTGGTGTCATTAAGCTTAGGTGATGTTATTAATATTACTAATTAAACTGCTCTAAACCTAGTTTACAGTTACATAAACACATCATCTCCTGAACTGGCATGGGGGAGAGGGGGGTGTGTGGATAAAAGCAAATTCAAATGCAAATGATATGAACATGCTTTAATCAGAGGATCAGAGAAAACAGACACAGAGAAGGCTTATTAGGTCTGTTCTGTTCTCCAGAGGCGGGGGCGAAATTGTCTCCCCATGGAGACTCCCAGGAGCTTTAGCCAGTCTAACTCTAAATGCCTCAAGCAACAGGACTTCTCCTATGTCCCCAGGAGAGACCTACCCACAGACTAACAGAAATGTGTCTTAATGTTCAGCCTGTATTTTCTTGCTAAGGGAGAAGTCAGCTAGTGCAAAATAGTCTTGAGAAAGGTCTTGGGATAGGTTTTGAGATCCTATCAAAGGGCAGAGAGGGAGAGAAATGCATTGCTAAGGCATCTCAAAAGCTGTCTGTACAGCAGGACTGGAAAACTGTCTCTCTCTTCTTGGTTTAGCTTTCTGACAGGACTGGACCAGCCCTGGAACAACTGTCAGTAGCTAGTTGTACACGACAGCAGAGCACTGGAGGAAGTTTCGTGCAGCTAAGCATCCAAAAGTTCAAGTGTTTGACCTAGTTTCCCTACAGCTGGAAAATCCATCTTCTGTCTAGAATTTCCCTGACTTCGGCTACTTCAGAAATACCATGAGGACAGCATTTTCCTTGATCCATCAGTATTTGGGTCCCATCTGGAGCCAGAAAGTGCAGAATCACATGGGATGTTTAATATAGGAGAGTCCCAAGCAGCCAGTTTCTGCTTGCTTTAAGTTTTGTATTCTCCGTTCTTGTTTCAATCACCTGTTCCATACAATTGTGTTGGTTGGAACAGACCTCTAAGATCATCAAGTCCAACCATGAAACCAACACCACCATGCCCACTAAACCATTTTCCTAAGTGCCATGTCTACACATTTTATTAATACTTTCAGGGATGGCAGTTCCACCACCTCCCTGGGAAGCCTGCTGTGATGCCTGACCACTCTCTCAGTAAAGAACTCTTACTGGATCAAATGGGTGTGGGACCATCTTGGCCTGAGACCAGAGGCAGAGCAACCCTTTCTTGATTGTGTGTTTCCAAAATGTCCTGTGTCAGAGTGCACATATTGCAGAAACTGCTTTAAAATATTTCAGGTCCATTTGTTGACCCATCTATGGCTAATCTATGGATGAGATGTCACCAAAACCTCCTACACCTTCCAGACAGGCTTTTCCCAGTCCAAAATCAAGGGAAAAAAGGTACCTACAACTGATGAGAAAAAAATCCTGAAAACAAGCCATGGTTTCTATGATAGGTGTATCACAAAGATTGCTGTGCTGGTTGTTGGGAAGGTAAACAAATATGAGGGACTTGCTCAGAGAGAACTTTAGGTCTCATTTCTTTATTGTGACTCTCAGACAGCAAAGCTGTTTTTACTTCTGACATTCAGCAGCACTTTGAGGGTCACAGCTTTTTCTTTTCTACGGCTATGCTCCCTCAGGGGCTGCTTGATGAAGTAAGTCATCTGGGCTTTTACAATGGGTATAGTTAAAGCCAATAATGAAAATTGAGATTTCAATGTAATCAAAGTCTTTTATCCAGCTACTCTCATGTAGCTTTTTTTTGGCCACTGAGTCACCTCTATGTGGAAGGTAGGTTCCAGAGCCTTCAAATCAGACTGAGTGGGGGCCAGAAAGCCAGGACTGCAGGAATACACAGAGTCCACCGAGGTTACTTGCAAGGGATGTGGCAGCAAAGCAACAGCAGAAGGCTCGTGGCTGCTTGGAAGCCACAAAGCATTGCTGAGGTATGTTGCCACCCTGAATCCATCAATTCCATTTGGCCTGTCTGAGCTTCTTAGATACATCTTGAAGTAATCCCAAAACTATCAGGAAAGGAATAAAGTTTGTTTCATTGGATGAAAAATAGCACTATTTTGGGCAGCCTAAATGTTTGAGCTAATGGGATGCAGCTGCAGAGCTGGGACATATCAAATCTCACCACACTCCACACGTGGACATGTGCACCTGCATGTGGAAAGTGCTATACCAGAATTTCTGCTAAAATCCAATTTTCAAAGATATTAATCCCCACCTGGGAGCATCCTTTGAAATTTCTTTGACGAGAAACTCCTTTCTTTTCTTAATATTCTACTAATAATGACCACGGGTGTCTACTGTAATTGGGTAAAATCAGAAGGGAAAGTTTGATAACATCCCCCAAAAGAATCTGTGGGTTGAGAGAGAAAAGACTCTGAAGTTTCTGTAGGATCTCCATGACCTTGGAAGAATGGACCTTGAAACATCATCTCAAAAAATTATAGATTTGGCTTAACTTAGACTTAAACTGCTTTCCACTTGTAAGAGTTAAGATTATGAGACCCTTCAATCATGATGGAGCCAGCTGTGAAGTTGTAAGAAAAGGATTGTATTCGAATGACCAAGTTGACTCAAGGCAAGCTCATAACATCAAGCAGCAATGTACAAAGCAATCTCTTGCATGGTGGAAGGCTTTTCTGTGTCTCTAGAGCTTCAGAATAGCTCAGAAGCTTTTTGGTAGAGCCTTATTACTGAAAGCCAGGCACAGCCCATTAGGTGCCAAATGAGAAACATCTCTTGTGGTGCACAATGAATGATCACTCAGTCTCTGCCTTTATTAGTACCAAAATGCAATGTATCCCATTCAATGTTTAAGTGAGTTTTATTTTCTTCTTCTCAAGCTTCTGTATTTCATGTGGGGTGAGCAGTACTGGAGAAAGATACACACAAGAAATATTATCAGTTCCTCTAACAGCCCAGGTTCTTCAGTGAAGAGTGACTTGGGGACTGATGAGTGTAAGAACCATCATCATACAATCATAGAATAGCTGGGGTTGGAATGGGTCTTTAAAGATCATCTAGTCCAAAACCCTGAAGTCAGCAGGGACATCTGCAACTAGAGCAGGCTGCTCAGAGCCCTGTCCAGTCTGGACTGGAATGTTTTGGTGATGAGATCTCCACCACCACTCTGGGCAACCTGAGTCAAGGTTTCACCACCTTCGGAGAAAAAAAAAATTCTTCCCTAGATATAGTCTAAATTTCCCCACTTTCAGTTTAAAAACCATCATCCCTTGTCCTGTCACAACAGGCTCTGCTAAAAAGGTGGTCTTCATCTTTACCATAAGCCCCTTTAAGTACTGAAAAGGCACAATAAGGTCTCCCTGGAACCTTTTCTTCTCCAGGCTGGCTGACCCTAACACTCTCAGACTTTCTACATAGGAGAAGTGTTCCAGAATCAAAGAATTGTTTTGGCTTGAAAAAAAAAATCCCTTTTAAGACCATTGAATCCAACCATTACCTGACTACCAAGGTTATGTTTCACAACATCTCATGACATGAGTGCAAGACCTGTCGTATACATCTCAGGGCTTGTCTGAACTTTTTGGAGAACGGAAGGATTGCACATGATTGTGCCAAGGAGAGAGTCGAGAGACCCTCTGACTTCCAAGCCCCCGAGAGACTCCCATGTCTAATCAGAGGACTCATAAAAAAATCCCAGGTTGTAGGAGTGCCTCCTGACTCACATTTCCAGCATGGGAAGACCAGCAGGGTTATGTTTTCATTATTGCCTGTGGCTCTGATGCTCTCAGCTCTTTGGAGGTTACATCAAGGTCTTGGCTTTGAGATTTTGTTATTGTAACCTTTCATGGGCAAATACTCCATATGAAGTCTAGCAGACAGATTGTGTCCAAGAAAATGCCATTTTAGCCTGAGTTGCAAGTGAACCAGAGCTCTGGCCATGGCAGCAAGGCTTTGGCTAACAGGCAGCAGTGAGTGTGTTGTGTTTTTCGCAGCCAGCTGGCTTATCAGAGTGATATAGGAGGCTATAAGCAATTGCATCTGGATTGGAATGGGTTACCCAGCCTGCTTGACTGCTTGGGATTCACGCCAAGGGAAAGCAAAGGAGTTGTGAGGAGAATACCCAATTTCTCTCTGGAAGGACTGATTTTAGTTTAATGCAGCCTCCTCGCCCTTAAATCCAATTAAAGGCCTATATTATGTCAGTGGAAATTTATGCCAATCCTAATATAGTCTAATAAGCCTTAAAATAGCACTTTGCTAGTGAAAAGCCCTGTGGTTTAATTTGATTCTGAGCCTAATAACAGGCTTAATATGAGGGAATTGGCCCCTTTTTATTTTCTAATGGGGCTCCACATGCTTGCTCCCTCTTTTTAGGAATGAAAAGGTTTTCTCCAAAGCATGAGCAGAAGATGGCTCACCCCAGCAGGTTGCCTTTTTTCCATTTGCTGGTTGTGGGAAATGTCTCTAAAGATATCCTAGGTTGGGATCTGTAATGCAAAGCAGTGAACACTAACCAGCAAAGGGCCTAGTTTCTCTGGCAAGTTTTCTGTGCCTCACACTTGTTACTCACTGTGGACAAAACCATCACCTTGACCACCACTCAGTCCCAGTACAGGATATGACCTTCTCCTGTGGTTGCAGATACAAGCCAGCCTTTTGCAGATGCCTTCCACTGACAGTTTGAGAAACATGGCCCTTACTATCTACTCACATACCTAAAACTTGATATCCCTGCATTCATTCCCTGTGTTTCAATTACACCATCCTCTCTTTGTGGTCCCTGAAAGTTGCAGCCTCGTGTTTCTCACACATGGTTGCCTCATGGATGTGACCACTCTGTCCATAGTGTGCTTCCTCTGGACCCATCCTCTTTCAGGATTTCTATCACTAAACCTCTCTGTGCCCTCCGTCTGTTCTAGCATTTCAGCAAATAAGCAGCCCATGTTGTCCTCTTCCATTCCTCATTTGGAAGATTTTCAATCTTTTCCATAGATTTAGAATGTTTCCAAAAATGTCTCTCAAACAATGGCTTTATGGTCTCTGAACTTCTTCTGCTGGAATAACTATAAGAATCTGTAAGAGTTTTAGGCTTGCTAGACCACCATCTCCTGCTCCTCCAACATTAACACTCCACAGAATTATAGAATGTTGCAAGTTGAAAGGGACCATAAGGATCATCAAACCAAACTCCCTGCTTCTCTAGAAATTAAACCATGTGATAAAGAGCATCATTCAGATACTTCTTGAACTGTGGCAGGCATGGTGAGACTTCTTGTATTTGCATGATTATGCCATGATATAAAGACCATAATGCTTAGGCAATAGTTGAACCAGGGATGTTGTGAAGGGGGTTATTTGGATAGAGATCTGATATTCTCCAAGACATGACTTGTGCAAATAGCTCATGGCCATGTGTGGAGTTCTTTTGCTGGTGACCGTGGCTTGCTTGCAATGGGGAACAGCTGGAGACTCCAGGACCAGCTGGGTAGGGACATCTCAAAATCTGGGAGAAGAGCCTATGGTCACGAGAACATTTTTCCAAGATGCTAAATACTTGAGCATGCCTCTTTCTGCTAAACTATTTGCTCAACCCATCTGCTCTGAGGTAGCGGAGCTCTGATTTGAAAGGTGGACTGTCAGCATTAGCCATGTACACTGCTCTCCTTCATTGGCTGTCCTGAACTGCTGCTCAGCTTTCCTGCACACACTCTTAAACAGCTGCTGCTCTGCAGTCTGGAGCTGACTGAGTTTCAGTGGTGGGCGGAGTGGTTTTGATATAGCACTTACTAAAGTGCATTGAGATAAAAGTCTCAGCAGAAACATAAAAGGCCCTTTGTATGTGCAAGTTGTTACTGTTATTTTTTGATTAAGCACAATAGTAAACAGAGGTACTCCAAAGCTGTCTTAAAAAAAAAAAACCAAAAAAAACACCAAACTGATTCAAACTTCTGCTCTGGAGACTTTTAAAACCCACCTAGACATGATCCTGTGCAACCTGATCTGGGCGTACCTGCTTTAGCGAGGGGGTTGCACTAAATGATCTCCAGAGGTCCATTCCAACCCCCACCAATCTGTAATTCTATGCAACCTTAAAATCACAGAAAGCACATCTTTTTGGAGTATCTAATAGATTTTGGTGCCTAAGTCTTTTTGAATCACTCAGTCTGACACCCCAGCTGGCACAGCTCTGCTCTCTTGCCTGAACTAGAGGCAATAAACCCTTCGCACTGGGTCCAATTCATCCTTGGGTTACTCTCTTGGCATCAAATAGATTTATGATGGCAGGAAATTTAGCCCAGAGCCCTGAGTAGCCTATGCTGAGACTCTTGGGTCCCAGGTGGCGGTTTCTGTCTCCAGGACTTCTTATTCGTGCCGCTCCTTTGTAAAGGGGGGAAAGGCAACTTCATGCTGCCACTTCTTTATCCTCTTCGTTGCCCAGCCCAGTCCCTTGTCTACCTAGGGGCAGACTGATGAGTTAAAGGAGCTTTGTTAATGCTGTAATCCTCACGTGTGCTAAGCTTCACAAAGCTGCCACTTTCTCACCCCAGCCGTGCTGGCAGATCCGTAATGTCCCGTGTCCAATCAATTGCTGTGCTCGCTCCGGCTGCCGGCTTTCAGCAGTTTCTCCAGTAAGGGCCAGATTGCTCTGGCAAGCTCATCCATCCTTCAGGGATGGGGGCAGAAGGCAAAGGGGTGGGGGATGGATGCCTGAAATTGGGCATTTGGGATTGTGGGGGAGGGGGAGCTGGCAGGCAACAAGGAAAGAAAAGTCTGGGCCAGTGAGAGAGTGGTTGTGAGATGGAGGAGGGCATGCAGTTGGCATCGTCTTCACTCCAAAGCCAAATTCCCTTTCTAGTCGATGGCAGAACTGAGCTCAAGGAGCACAGGGTATTTAGTTGTACCACTGCTCATGCCCATTGAATGCTCAGCTAACCCTTTTTTTACTCATCTGTCCTGCCGAATTCATTTTGACACCCCAAACTTTTGTGCATCCTCAGTGTCCAACTACATGGAGAAATGAAATTAATCTGCCAAAGGCAGTACTTTCCTTCTATGCCCCTAAGTCTACATTTTCAGTTCTCTTTTCTGCCTCCAGGCCTGTAGTTTCAATTCTTGTGCTAATCCTTCCCATAGCTCAGGACAGGCAGGTTTCCAAAATTTTTGAAGCTTAAAAATGCCTTTAGATCCAGGGACATGAGGAGATGGTGAAATGGAAGTTCTCTCATCCTAGGAACTGGTTCTCCATTAGGATATGTCATATTTATTTCTAATCTCAGAAGCACTTAAATGCTAGATATAAAATCATGATTTTTTTTCTTTTTTTTTCACTCATAGTGAAGCTGTTCAGGGTTATTTTCAAGGTTGTTATGGTTCCTTCTATGCTCTGTGCATTTAAGCTCAGGGTGACTCAGTCATCTGGTTTCATAGAGGACGAGAATACTCATCCCAATAAATTGCTTTACAAACTTTCTAAGAGGTTTCTAAAGTTTCTTAAATGGCTCTGGCTTAGAGAAGTAAGATAGAAATAGGGGGGAAGCAGGGGAGAAATGGTTTTATTTCTGAAGTGATACACTGTGAAAAAGTTTATATTCATCCTTGTGCTGTTAAAGCTTTGCAGAGCACCACAACTCATGTAAATGTGTACAGTTCTGTGTGCAGTTNTTGTATGCGTGCACTTCCCTGCACTGCTGTGTTCCTGGTACGGGCTTTAGGGCAAACTTCCCTCGCTCAATTTGTGCCAAGGGAGTTTCAGGTTGGATATTAGGAAACTTTTCTTCACAGAAAGGATTGTCAGGCATTGGAACAGGCTGCCCAGGGAGTCACCATCTCTGGAAGTATTTAAAAGGCACGTGGATGTGGTACTGAGGGACATGATTTAGTGGTAGTAGCTTAGCAGTAGTAGTGGGTTTGTGAGCTGTAAGCAAGCGCTTGGGCTTGATGGTCTCTTCCAACCTCAACAGTTTTCTGATTCTATGAAACATCTCATTTGCTGCATGTGGGTAGCCATGCTTTTCAAACATGTGTTTGAGGTAAATCCACCCTGGCTGGTTGTACTCTGAGCCTTCTCTTGACTGGTGTATGGCAACACCAAATTCTCCTCAAACCATCTCTGCTCCTGCAGCATTTGTTGCATACTTCTGCTCTCAGTTGAACCCAGTCCTTCTCTTAGTAGGTTTTGAAAGGAAAAACATTTTCCTTCTGTTGCTTGCTCTCCTGCAGAACAAGGCAAACTTTCCTAGACTGAGAGAAGCTTGACAGCAAGATTTCCCAGAGCCCGTGGCCAATGGGCAACTAAGAGGTTATTCATTGGCATCTGGGAATTGCCTTTAAAACCAGACACTGCTTTGCGATCTCCTCCTCCTTGGGCATTTTGTAATAGGCATTGGCAGGTGAGGCAGAGTTGGGGCTAAGGCTGAGATGTGGGGATCTGATCACCCTAAGCAGCCTGGGAAGGTTACCTGGACCATCTGCTTTTAGGCGTTTTATTTTTCCATTTTGGACTGTGAATATTTAACTATAAACTAATTGTAGAAATGCTTGTGCATTTTCACCACTTATGAGGGTGAAGGAACACTGGAGCAGGCTGCCCAAAGAGATTGTGGAATCTCCTTCTCTGGAGAGTTTCTCACAACCTAACCTGGATTCCATCCTGTGCAGCCTGTTCTGGTTGACCTTGCTTTAGCAGGGGAGCTGGACTAGATGATCTTTACACATCCCTTCCAAGCCCCACCATGCTGTGATTCTGTGATTTACGGGGCCTTTGGATCTAACTGGGATTTGGATTTAATTAGGCATAGAACAAATTCCTAACTTCATATGAATCTCGAGAAGGTTTTAAGAGTAATGCTGTGTGATAAAAAATGGGCTTCCTCATAGATTTTGTATTTAACTGACCTGTGGCTTCTATAAAATGAGGGCAATTAGGTACTTAACAAATAAATTTGGTGGTAAAGTCATCTCACAGGTAGAAGATAGTTTCTTTTAAAGAAAAGATGCTTTTGTCATGATCAGAGGGAAAAGTTCTTGTTTGGACTCTTTTTTTTTTTTTTTTTTTTTTTTTTT
>WBNM01040192.1:31476-65604 GCA_013399055.1 Ramphastos sulfuratus
TTTTTTTCCTGTGACATAGAGACAATTTTCTGGTTACATAGGAGGGATGATATATGAAGTGATGGTTGCCTCTATAAAGCTTTCATGGAATGATAAAGTAGCACTGAAAGACCAGAGGCTATCTAGAGTCATCTGCTGTGAAACACTTGAGGTTCTGAAATCATGAATCAAGCACCAAAAATCAGCAGTTTTAAAAATTACTCTGAATTTCAACTTTTTTTGGCTGATGACTTTTCTGTGCCTGATTTCTAGCTTCTCATCTCTTGGTTTCTCCTTATATTCTGAAACCTCCAAGCGAGTGCTTTCCATGTTTGGTAGCATATATATAGAATGGGTGACTGTTTCAATACTCTTATCTCCTCACTTTGAAGTATGAGGTCATGTTTTCAGACCTTTCCTCCCCCTCCTGAGGGCTCACAACTTCTTTTTACACAAATTTGGATTCCAAGCTAATCACATGAATCCAGAAACTGGAAATTTCTGAATAAACCCTAAGGTACTGAGAAAATCTCCCTGAAATCAGAAAAGTGGACAAGCACACACAGTGCCTTGGACAAAGCCAAGCTTGCTTGAAAGCTCCAGGTCAATCCTTGCTCTAGTGATGGTTTAGTTGCCATAGAGACAACCAGGTCTCACTTCATCCTCCAGCACTCCCACTATTCGCTAGTGACCCTTCCGGATTAAAGTTGGAGGGTTTTGGATCATTCTCTTTATTTTTATCAGTGGTGTAGCACACCATCTAATCCTAGTTGTACCTCTCAGGATGGAAAAAAAAAAAGACAAAAAAACTCCAACCTCCTTCCCCCCACATTTGTTGTGTAGGCCAATTATCCGAAGTGGTGACAAGTAGAAAAATGAATTAACCATAGCTTTGCAATGTCAGCATTATTTATCTTGTATAAGCTTTGCCCAGCTCAGTAAAGGACTGCTTTTATTCTTCCCTCCTCTCTTTGATGCTATGTTGTTTGTGGTTTTTTTTTTCCTCCTCTCCTTCTTTCTTTCTTTCTCTTCACATAGGTCCTTTGCTCTGCCACAGCATTGTTACAAAATCCTTTCCTTCTGCTCTAAAACAGGAGCATTTTCCAGATCAGGTGAGTGGCCAGTGAGGAGATGCCCTGCAGGAGGGGAAGGAGGTGGTCTCCCATCTCTCATCTTCCCCATCCTTACTCTCTGCCCCTGTAATAATAAAACCACTCTCTTGGGTTTGTTTTCTCTGATCTCTAACTCTCATTAAAAGTAGTGCTGAGACTGGAAGCAGTCTCCCTTACTTTTATTTCTCTTCCTTATCCTATGCAGAGTAGTCAAGGGTTAGGACTGGGCTGGTCACTAAATGAGTGACCAATGCTCTCTGTGAACCTCTCTGCTTTCCCAAAGGGAAGAGAATGAGAGTAAGGCAGAGAGACTGATGGGCTGGGAGAGAAACTAAACCAGTTGGAATGGAAATAATAACAATCAAATGAAATGTATACAATTAGATACATAACCAATGTGGAACCCAGCCCCCTGATAGCAATTACATCACTGACTTCTCTGATGGAGAGACACTGGGAAAGTCCCAGACTGGACTCAGCCACAGATGGGAACTGGACTGAGGAGTTGGATTATAGAATTGAGATTCAGGTGTACATGGATTTGGATTGAAGGGAGAATGAACAAAATCCTTGGAACCCTGGCCACTGAGTAAGAGGGCTTAACCCTCATGGTCCCTCAGCTTTATACTGAATGTGGCAGAGCAATGAAGCTGGTCAAGGGTCTGGAACACAGACCTTCTGAGGACTGGCTGAGGTAACTGTGCTTGTTTAGCCTGGAGAAAATGAGGCTGAGGGGAGGCCTCACTTTCTGCAAATACCTGAAAGAAATTTGGAGCCAAGTGAGGTCAGTCTCTTCTAACAAACAAGCAATAGGACAAGAGGAAATAGTCTCAAGTTGCACCAAGAGAAGTTTGTATTGGACACTAAAAAAATTCTTCTCAGAAAGGGTTGTCAAGCCTTGGAACAAATTGTCCAGAGAAGTGGTGGAGTCCTCATCCATGATGGGATTAAAAAGCCATGTAGATGTGGTGCTGAGGGACATGGTTTAATGGTGACCTGGCAGTGGTGGGTTAATGGTTGGACTGGATGATCTTAAGGATACATAGTTCTATGATTCTATACAGAGTGGAGCATCTGCTTGGTCAGTATAGTGTCACCTCTCATGTTTGCTCCTCCCCATAGGTGCCATCTCCTACTTATTGCCCCATAACATAAGACACAAAATTTAGCAGTCACCTTAGTGTGCACAGGAGCAAGTCCGAGTCTACCCATCAGTGTGGTCATTGCTAGAGGCAGCCACTGTCTATACAAACCTGCCCTGGCAGAAACTGATCCTTCAGAAAGTGCAGTTCCTGGGAAGAGCCTGAACTGAAAAGTCAAATCACTGAACAGAATTAGTTCTATTCCAGCAAAACCAGGACAATAATTTGCTGAGTTTCTACCTTCTTTCACCTGCTGCAGCAGAGAGTTTCAAAAGAAAACATGACACTTGCTGGCAGGAGACAGGACAGCAAGGGACAAGCAACTAGGACTCAATCTGAAAGCAACAAGCTTGCAAATACCCAGCAAATGCTTCAGATTTGAAGCATCAAGTCACAGAGCAAAGAGGTAAAAAAAGCATCCTCCTAAAGCAACAGTGAAGCAACACTTGCTCAAAACCACTGTAGCCAGTATACTGTGACACTTCAAAGCTGTCAGGGAACCAGATGCTGAAATAAGAGACCCCTCTCTGGGCGTAAAACTAGGCAAAACTGAGGTGGGGAGGCAGCCTGAAGGAGAACACAGGTATATCCCAGTGACAGATGATGGGTTGCATTGTGTTTGTCCCTGTATGAGTGGTGCTGGCTTCCTATGCTGGATTTTGAGACCACCTTCACTGTGTGAATTTCTGCTTCCAACGATCAAAGCCTGTGGAGACAGGAGGCCCTACAAATGCATTAATAAATAAACCAGGCTCTCGGTTCCAGGGGTGATAGTTGGGTTTGATGGATCAACTGGGCTAGTTTTCTTTACTATAAATACAGTTATTTTACTTCTCTGAAGGTATCCTGGTAGTATAGGCTAGCTCAGCTCTGCCAATGTGTCATAAGTTGTTCTGGAGAAGTGGGAAGCTGAACCAATGTGGCATGCAGACTATCCAGCAGCATTAAATCTGTACCAAGCTCCTTTGTTGTTCCAAGCCATTGCTGAATAATGTCTCTGAATTACTTCCAGTCAATATCTTTTGTATGAAAAGCTCACAGAAAAGGTTATTATGTTCAAAATTCAGATATGGATTCTCATATGCTAAACATCCATTAGCAGCTGGATAAAAGAAACACTCAGGATCAGATTTCTATAGGGGTGGCTTTTTGCAGACATGCAGATGAAGTTTGCTTTGTGTGAAGCATCTCCGATGCGTCCTTAAAATAAGTGAAAAGGAATTCTTGTTAATAAGATCTGGTAGTTGATGCCAGACATGAGATGGGCATGGCTGCAGACAAAGGCAACACACTTGCAGTGTTGTTAAATAATCTTGAAGAGAAGAGGGGGAAAAATAATCATTCAGATAAAGATTCTTCAGGTGATATTTAGCTCCACGCTTCTAGGGTTAATTTTTGAGAGATCAGATCTTTGTATGGTGAAGAGAATCACAAAATCATAGAATAGTGGAAATTGGAAGGGAACTTTTGGAGACCATTTAGTCCAGTCCTCCTACTAAAGCAGGGTCACCCAGAGAAGGTTGCCTAGGATTATGTCCAGGTGGGTTTTCAAAGTCTTCAGAGAAGAAGACGCCACAACCTCTCTCAGCAGCCTGCTCCAGTGTTCTGTCACTCTCACAGAAAAGATTTTCCTTATGTTTAGGTGGAAGATCCTGTGTTCCAGCTTGTGCCCATTGTCCTATCACTGGGCACCACTGGAAACAGTCTGTCCCTGTCCTCTTGATTCCTGCCATTTAGATATTGATCAGCATTGAAAAGATCCCTTCTCAGTCTTGTTTCCTCCAGGCTATAGAGCCCCAGGTCTCTCAACCTTTCCTCCTCACAGAGATGCTCCAATCATCTCAGAATCTTTGCAGCCTCCACTGGATTCTCCTGTAGTTCACTGTCTCTCTTGAAATGGGGAGCCTAGAACTGGACCCAGCATTCCAGTTGTGGCCTCTCTAGGGCACAGCATAACAAGAAGAAAACCTCTTTCAGCCTGTTGGTCACAGAATATCTGTGTCCTCCCCATCTCGACGTGCTCTCAGTGCACTCTCTGCCATCACACTGCTGAGTGGACATTTCAGTAGATTTTGTTTTAAATGTGGCACTATAGTTAATCTGCCAGGTAAAATGTTGCAGCAGCACTTTCAAAGGTGGCCAGCACAGAGCTGCCACTGTATGAGTAGTGATACTGGGATGCTGGAGAGGGCTGCCTAGATGACCTGAGTCTGCTTACAACATGACCCATTCAAAAGCACCATTGAACAGCCTCCCACAAAATGCTTTTCACTTTAGAAGGTGCAAGAGACTCTAGAGCTGGATCCCATGAAGATGAAATTATGTACCTTTGCCCAGCTGCTAGAAATGATTTAAAAATAACCAATTAAGTCAATGCACCAGTTAAGTTACTTTGTGGTTACAGCCTCCATAAGGTAATTCAGATTTTAATTAATCTGTGAAGGTGTCTGTCTTTCTTTTCCTGTCGACTAGATGGAAAGACTGAGATGACTCAGTTCCCAACTCAGCACTGCAGTAACTGTCTAAAGCTCAGTGGGGTGAAAACAAATTAGTAACAACTCTGGTTTTTTTTTCTCCCCAAGATCAAAATGTGACTTTGTTTAAATATGATATGACCATTTCTTGTTAAAGGGATGGTCAAATCTCAGAAAGATTAAAAAATGGAGTGTAGAAAAGTGTAAAAAAAAAAATAAATCCTAATTTATACAGTTTCAGGGGTCTCCTAAAAGAACAAGCTTGTGAATCAAAGATCTGTGTTGGTTTTTATATTGATTAGATTCAAATCAGAGCCCAAAACATCCCTAGTCCTTCAGTTTTGAGGAAGTTTCATAGAATCATAGAATGGTAAGGGTGGAAGGGACCTCAAGGATCATCTAGTTCCAACCCCCTGCCATAGGCAGGGACACCTCCCACTAGTACAGCTCACTCAAGGCCTCATCCAACCTGGCCTTGAATACCTCCAGGGAGGGAGCAGCCACAACCTCCCTGGGCAACCTGTTTCAACCACGAAGTAAACCGTTTGTCTAGTCCCAATGTCCTGCACTAAAATCCATCATCCAAAATGTCATCAATGTGCTGGTGTCTGTGACTTGAACTTTCAAGATTTATTCCCTGCTACTAATATTTTCTTTGGAGTAGCCAGCCATTCTAACGGCTTCAGGCATATTCACATTTGAAGGTGCGATTATTGCTGTGAGCAGTTGAATTTAGCTACAGGGAAGAGACGCAGCAGCAGAGGCCTCTACATGAGCTGGTGGCTGGCAGAAATGTTCAGGGAGTCCTCAGTGTATATGCCCTGGAGGTCTACCCAGGCTGTTTGACTTCATTGCCTTGACCTGCCTCAGCAAGAAGAAGGTTGCATCCTTGCTGGCTTTTGCAGACACCTCTCTTCTCACTGTATTTGTGCTCCAGGCCAACTGGACATCCACCTGTTATATAATGGAAGAGAGCGTTGGTGGGCTTATGTTCATCATGCCAGCAGAGGTTTAGATTGGATATTAGAAATAATTTCTTTGCTGAAAGAGTGGTCAGGCATTGGATCAGACTGCTCAGGGAGGTGGTGGAGTCACCATCCCTGGAGGTGTTAAAAAAAACCTGTAGACATGGCATGGTTATTTAATGGCCATGGTGGTGTTGGATTGAAGGTTGGACTCAAAGATCTTAAGGATCTTTTACAACTGAATTGATTCTATGATTCTGTGATTGATTTTATGCCACTGTGAGCCCAAATCATGAAGGTGGTAGCAGACACCAAGTTCTCAGCAGGTGGTTTCACCTTTCTCTTTGGGGATGTCCTAAGTCAAGTGGAAGGCTTCACTGTGTGCTTATATGCCTGTGTATGAGTTCATCTGGGGAGACAAGCTTCACTGAATTTACATTAACCCCTTGACCAGCTATCATAGACAACATCTGGGTAGGATGCACCTGTGCTCCTACTGGCCATAACCTCACATGCTATCAGCTTGGCTGTCTTGGCAGAGAGATGGCAGTGGAAAGAGACACCGAAATAATCAGCAGGGAAAGAAATAAGTGGTGATTTGGGCCAGTAACATTTGGTATTGCCCAGGCTCCTTGCCAGGGAGGATTTACCTAGGGCTGATCTTAGCTCTGCACTCAGAAGCTCAAGTGATTCAGCCAGCAAAGCACCTAAAATGTCAGCATCACCTGGTGAATGCATTGTTATCCATCTCACTTCCTATCTATTCCTGTCCTTTCATTCTCCTTGGTGCTGCTGGCAGAAGCAGGCATGCAGTCTGCCGTGTGGGCACAATTCCATGTCCAAGGGAATAAAAGGGATCTCTGAAGATGGGTTACTCCCTGGTGTTTCTAGCCTTGACTCCCCACTGTTTTGAGCAGGACAGTACCATACCTTGAAGGCAAAGGATCAAAAAATATTGTTGCCCTTGTCAGTGAGCTGTCACCAGGGTCCTGGGTGCAGCTGGGCATATGGGCAGGATGCTACTTATTTACTCATTGCTGAGGGTTTATTATCTTCAAACCCTATTCAGATGGTAGTTTCTAGGTCCCTGGGGAAGCCAGTTCAGCACACAGATGACACAATGCCCTGGGCAGGAGGTGGATGGCAGCATCCTTGACTGTGCATTGCATGCAGCTATGGAGAGGGAGAGTGAAGGGACTGTGGATGAAGGAGCCAAAAAGCATTAGCAATGGTTGGACTGGGAAAGAAAATTGCTCCACTTTTCACAGCAAATGTACCAGTGAGTGCCAGAGTTCCTTGCCCGAAGTAAATGCCTGCATTTCACATTGTTGGGATGATTTATGGTCCAGCAGGGTTCTTTGGAGAGAGGGAGCCTGTCCCATCCCTGCTTTTCAATTACCACCACCTCCAGAGAGCAGGACTGCCTGAGGTTCATCAGGAAGGCCACACTCCAGTGCTTATCAAATAGGCAGCTCCTCTGTTTCATCTGCTGCATGTGTGTGCTTCTGATGTCCCTAAAAATGCCTTCTCCCAAGCCTTGCTTTTTTGCATTCTTAGGCTGGAGAAGGACCAAGCATTTGTGACCTGCTGCAGTTCAGGAGAAAGGTATCTTACTTACATTATTTAGATCTTCCCTTCTCTGGGCATACAGGAATGTGTTTAACACATGTTATTTACTGGATGCATGTTTAAATATGCCTGTTCCTCTAGAATCACAGAATGGAGAGAGGATTGAAGGGGGATTAGAAAGGATATCTGGAGATCACTTAATACAATCCCCCTGCTAAAGCAGGGTCACCTGGATCAGGCTTCACAGGATCACATTCAGGTGGATTTTGAATGTCTACAGAGAAGGAGACTCTGCAACCTCTCTGGACAACCTCTTCCAGTCTTACATTACCCTGGGAGTAAAGGATTTCTTTTTTTATAGCCAGATGGAACTTCCTGTGTCACAGTTCGTACCTATTGCTTCTTGTCCTGTCACTGGGCACCACAGAATAGACTGGCCCCATCCGCCTCTCCCTTTTCCTTTAGATTTTGATCATCAGTGAGAAGATCCCCACTCAGTCTGCTCTTCTCCAGGCTAAACAGCCCCAGGTCTCTCAGCCTCTCCTCATCAGAGAGATGCTCCAGTCCCTCATCATCTTTACAGCTTCTGTTGGACTCTCTCCAGTAGTTCTCTCTATCTCTATGACAGAGTGTTTCTGTTTCTATCTTTGATGGTGTTTCTGTGATTGCAGTGGGCTTGGTATGAAGACGAAACTTTGTTTGCATACTGTGCACATTTAGGCACCCTGGGAACATCTGTGAGAATTTCAGATGCTGAATAAACTTTCAGTTTCTGTTGTGTGTTGCTCCAGAATCAGATGTGTTTTTTCAGTAGATTAAGTGATCTTCTGTAATTGTTAATTTATAGCAATCTTGATATCCTCTGATACGTGCTTGGTTCTCTACTTGCTTAACACTGCTCTAAATTGGGTGTGAAATTGGAATGTAGGAGGAATTGTCCCTGTACTTCCCACAGCATTCTCCTGCAAAATCTGTCTGCTGATGACTTGGATAGGTGGACGCTTCACCGGGTAGAAAACCGGCAGGATGGGCGAGCCCGAGGAGTGATGGTGAATGGAATTAAATCCACTTGGTGGCCAGACTTCAGTGGTGTTCCCCAGCGCTCAGTACTGGGCCCACTTGCTTTAATATCTTTGTCAGTGGTCTGCATGAAGGAATTGAAGCATCCTGAGGAATTTTGCAGGCAACACTAAATCAGGTGGGAGTGTTAATCTGCCTGGGGATAGGGAGGCTATGTGGAGGGATCTGAACAGGCTGTATTGATGGGTCAAGGACAATGGAATGAGGTTCAACAAGGCCAAATTCTAAGTATGGTACTTGGATCACAAAACCCCCATAGATGCTCCACACTTGGGGAAGTGTGGCTGGAAACTGCCTGGCAGAAAAGGACCTGAGGGTGTTTGTTGACAGCCAGCTGAAGATAAGATACTGTGTGCCCAGGTGTCCAAAGAGGCCATCAGCATCCTGGCTTGGGTCATCAATAGTGTGGCCAGCAGGAGCAGGGAAGTGATCATCTCCCTGTACTAATCACTGGTGAGGCCACACCTTGAATACTGAGTTGAGTTTTGGGCCTTCACTGCAAGAATGACATTGAGGTGCTCAAGTGGGTCCAGAGAAGGGCAACAAAGCTGGCGAAGGGCCTGGACAACAAAGCTAAGGAACAGCTGAGGGAACAGGGTTTAAACTGCAGAAGAGAATACTGAGGAGAGACCTTCTTGCTCTCTACAGCTCCCTGAAAGGAAGTTGTAGTGAGGTGGCGGTTGGTCTCTTCTCCCAAGTAACAAGTGATAGGACAAGATGCAATGGCCTTGATTTGTACCAGAGGTGGTTTAGGTTGGATATTATGGAAAATTCCTTCATTGAAGGATTGCAAGGCTCTAAAACAGGCTGCCCAGGGAAGTGATGCAGTCACTGTCTAGGCAGCTACTTAAAGGGCATGTGGATGTGGTGCTGAGAAATATGGTTTAGTGGTAGACTTGGCAGTGCTGGGTTAATCGTTGGACTTGATGATACTAAAGGCCTCTTCCAAAACAATTCTGTGGTTCTGTGTATCCACTGAATCTTTCTGTCTATATGTTTCTACACAGTGCTCCAATAGGAGAAACCCAGTCTGGTTATGCTGTTTAAACTGTACATACGGGTTGATTCTATCATTCTGTGTCTGCTTGCTTTAAATCCACTGAAGACACTTGGAATCACAGAAACAGAATCATAGGTGTTGGAAGGGGACTCTGGATCATTCCCTCTCAGTCTTCTCCAGGCTAAACAGCTCCGAGTCTCTCAGCCTTTCCTCCTCAGAGATGCTCCAGTTCCCTCAATATCTTTGTAGCTTCCATTGGACTTTCTCCAGCAATTTCCTCGTGAAACTTACTTAAAATGAAAGAAGTCTGTGCTGTGCTAAGTTTTGTGTGTAAACAGGTGCACAATGATTTGCTTTCCAGAAATAAACTCAGACAGACAGTGTGTGGTGTATTTGGACACCATGGTGCAACGGAATTGTAAGACTAAAGCCTCCAGGAGTTAAATGAATACTTTCAGAGCTTAAGAACCTCCTGATGCTTCATGGGGAAAATGGGGAAATATTCTATTTAGGGCACCATACTGCTCACACATCAGATGTTTTCTCTAGTTCACTGTAATTAATTTATTTTTTTTTTCTTTTAAATTATCATTGGGGGCAATTTACATGAAAGGTATCTTTATATCTGAAATGCCCATCTGCTCTGCAGCTTGCCTCCCCCCTGACGACACAGCCATCTGCTTTTGACATCACAACCATCTTCACCAAAAAGCCACTTGGGACTGGCTTGGAGAAGCCAGTGACACTTTATTAACACCTTGCCTCGATGTCATCCTGATATTTGAAAGCATTCCCAGGTGCTTTACCACTGTGAGTGATGAGCTTGTGTGCTCTAGACAGAGATGTTCTGGCTCGGGATGGCCACAGCTAGGGTCTTAAGTGGACGCTATGTAGATTGAAGTAGATGACCAGAGCCATAAATGGGGTTGGATAGGAACTTTGATTTTTGTTTTGCTTTTGTATGATGCCTTGTGAGAAGGAGGAGCCCTGTGGTCTGTGCCACCTGGGAATTTGATAATAATAATTAGGAGCCTGATGATAGCACTTGCAAAGCAGTGTTTGATTAGCTTCACTTGCATCTGCTCAAGATGCTTCTAATTAGGTAGCAGTGTCCTGGTGTCATTCATTCTCCAAACTGAACATGATTTGTCCTTCATAGCTCATCCCATTCCAAGCAAATAGCAGTGCTCAAAACAAAAATTAAGAACAACAACATCCACAAAAGACCTTCCTCTTGGCATCAGCTTGACTTACCTGGTGAGGGCTTAGATAGTACGTGGTTAAGCACAACGGATCCAAGAAAGAGCAGATGGTGATGGCTCAGTGAAAATAGTGCCACCTCCTGAAACACCAGCACTCCTCTTGCCATGTCTCAGCCGGTGACTAACAGCATGAGCTGTCACAATTGCTGCGCACATGAATTTGCCATCATAAATTAAGAAAGTGGCCTTCAGGTTAGGGCTGTGATGCATCTTGGTTTCTGGGCACGTATTTTCCAAGGTGGACATCAGCTGGTAACATGTTCTTGTAGCCCAGAAGCCAACCATGTCCTGGGCTGCATACCCAGCAGTGTGAGCAGCAGGTGGAGGAAGGGGATTCTGCCCCTCTGCTCCACTCTACTGAGACCTCACCTGCAGTGCTTGGACCAGCTCTGGAATCCTCAGCACAGGAGAAACAGGGACCTGTCGCAGCAGGTCCAGAGGAGGCCATAAATATGATCTGAGGGCTGAAACCCCTCTGCTGTAAGACCATGCTGAGAGAGTTGGAGTTGTTTAGTCTGGAGAAAGAAGGCTTCAGGGAGACCTTCTTGTAGCCTTTCAGTACTTAAAGGAAGTCTGTGAGAAAGATGAGGACAGACTTTTTAGCAGGGTCTGTTGCAATAGGACAGTAAGGTGATGGTTTGAAACTAAAAGAGGGAAGATTTAGACTAATAGAAGGAAAAAAAAAAAAATTTACACTGAGGGTGGTAAAACTCACATTATCCTAGATTGCCCAGAGAGGTGGTGGATTCCCCATCCCCAGAAGCACTCAAGGTCATTTCTCAGAGCTCCATCCAATCTGATGTCATTGAGGATGTCCCTGCTGACTGCGTGAGGCTGGCCTAGATGACCCTTAAAGGTCCCTTCCAACCCAAAGCATTCTATTATTTTATGATTTTTCTACCTGAAAACTTTGGTTGGTTTTGGAGGTTTGAGGTTTTCATATGTGGTTTCTTTTTTTTTTTTTTTTTTTTTTTCTCCTGCCATCTCTATAAATCTGTTGTGGCTTCCTTTCCTTTGGGATTGAGCAGAACTACTGCAGGGCATCTTTGGTCTGGCTTCCATCCACCCAGAAAGCCTGAGCACCTCCCAGAGGTGTAGAGATCAGCTGTGCAGCAATGCATGGAAAATTCAACTCATCCAGCCCAGTACAGAGTAGGGTCAGGAGATCCCACTCCATTTCACAGAGGGTCACTGTAAGGTCTTTTGCCATGTTATTTTAGTCACCAAAAAAATGCAGAGTGATACTAAGGGAAAAACTCGTATCAAATTCAGGTCTGCAATCTGCAAGCAAGACGTGGGTAGGCATTTGAAAAACCTTTTTGGTTTAGAGTTTTGAAGTGAAACTTCTGAATGATTCCTCTTAAAATCAAACTTATCTTCAGAATTCACTGCAATAAAGCAACCAAGAGAAGCATTACTAAATAATGTCAGCATGGTAGTGACATTGCTTTTGATGATAAATAATAAAAGACCAGTGTAAAGAGGGGAAAAAACCCACATATTGTTTCAGGTCAGCTGAATAGTTTTATTTTACCTGACCCATTTTCTTTCCCAAATCTTTCATTTTAGTAGGCAATGTGGAGATAACAAGTGGTGTGGATTAACCTTGACAGAAATTAAGAGCAACAAGAGATGTTTTGCTTGGCTTGCAACCAAGATGTTTGAGCCCGGGAATGAGAATGGCATTCATAGAATTGTAGAATCATAGACCTGTTTGAGTTGGAAGGGACTTTTAAGTGTCATTTAGTCTAACCACCCTGCACTGAACAGGGACATCTTCATCTAGGTCTGGTTGTCCAGAGCCCCACACCACCTGACCTGGAATGTTTCCAGGGATGGATCTTCTACCACCTCTCAGAGCAGCATCGACTGGTGTGTCACCAGCCTGTCTCTGAATAGTTTCTTCTTCACGTCTAAATATCTGTTCTTTCAGTTTAAACCTTGTCCTGTCACAACAGACCCTGATAAAAAGTCTGTCTCCATCTTTCTCACAGGCTTCCTTTAAGTACTGCAAGGCCACCAGAAAGTCTCCACGGAGCCTTTTCTTCTCCAGGCTGAACAAACCAAACTCTCTCTCAGCCTGTCCTCACAGCCAAAGAGTTCCAGCCCTGTGATGGCTTCTGTGTCCTCTTCTGAACCCTCACGTACATAGGTGTGACAGACTGATTGCACTCAGAAAAGGGAGGGAAGTTAAATACTCAAGCTAAGTGCTTCTGAGCAAATTCTCATCCTCTCCATTTTTTTTTTTTTTCTTTGCATAGGAAATACCGATCCACAACCCTAAATTCCTCTTGAATCAAGACCTATTCTTCACCCTCCGGCCATAGCAGGGTGTGTTGAAAGAAGCAGTAGGGTAAATTGTTCCCCAAAGTTTTCCTTGCTAGTCAGCAGATTCATCAATCTTGTTGAAAAGCTGCTGCTGCACCAAGTGCACAGATTATTATAACATTGCACACCACCCCTGCCAGGAGAGAAAGCAGAGGGAGGCTCTGGTGGGATGATAACGTGCACATAATCCACTTACTGGAGGTAGTTTTTCAGTTTAGTCTGAATGGAGTTTCTCCCTCTGATCATGTCACCACCAGTGCAGGCACCACTCTGAGAGACTGGAAACTCTTAATCCTTTGCAAGCATCTGTCAAATTGTTTTCTCATCTGGGACCCCTCTTCTCACAAGCTGGGAAGCCTGCACTGAATTCAGTGGGAGATCAAAGCGAGCAGCATAGTGCAGGATCAAATGTGTGTTTATGAACTGGATAGGAGGCATGCAGATGCTTTGAAGGGTTCAGGGCTCACTACCCTTATTGCTCTGGGTAGAAAATGAAAGATTTTTTTCTTCCCAAATCCAGCTAGGAGAGCATCACAAGGATTCTAGAATCCTAAAATCATAGAACCACGGAAGCACAGAACCATGGAATCATAAAATCATAGAATTACAGCATGATTTGGATTGAAAGGCACCTTTGAAGCTCATCTGGTTCAACCCCCAAAAGAGCAAACAATAGAACAAATCCATGAGCAATCAGATGCTGAGCCATCCCCCTCCTCCCCCTCTTTAGGCAAGCAGGACCCCAGCAGTGACACGGCAAAGTGGAGCGGTGGGCATGCCGATACTGTTGGGAGCTGGCAAGATGCCGGGGGTTGCGCGCAAGGCTGGGGAGACTGGTGCCATCTGGGATCTGGGCAGACTGGGAGCAGCTGTTGGGAAGTCAGAAGGGATGGGTTTGTTTGCAAAGTGGGGCTTGGAGGTGGGAGGTCGGGGAGGCCACGTGAGGAAGCAGACAGCCTCCCAGGACGATGTTGCGTGGGGCTTTTCTTCTCAGCCTAAGAGTGTTTTTTTTTTTTCTGCCCTTTGAAATAGGCAAACGATGAAGTTATTCAAATCTTTTCAAAGCAGCTCACAAAAGCTTCTCCAAGCTACAGACAAGCAACACAGCTTCACTTAGTGGTGCAAGAGGGTTGTGAGGGCTCTCCTAGCTTTACGTGGGGGGTGTTTCTCTACCTGCCTTTCTTAGGGACTGGTTCTTTTCCATACAAGGTTGGCCCCAGCATAATGCTTTTTTTTTTTTTTAGACATCTTAAGTTGACTCTGTTTTACAGGCTCTCTTAAACAACTGGCTATTGGAGGCCCTCAGTTAGACTTTGAGCCTTGATCTATTACTGGGTTCGTCATGTTTAAACTAAAAACGTTTCAGTTATCCCTTTCTTCTCCTTGGGAAGTCCAAAGAAGTGAAGCTTCCCATATTGTGGATGTCACAAAACATCCTACACTTGTTTTCCTTTTTTTCCTGGCAATTTAACACATTTGCTTTCACAGAGGTTCAAAAGTTCCCTCAGCAACAGTTGGGTTATCCGAGCTTGTGGCAAAGACCTGTGTGTAAACTAAGAAAACCAACAACCAACACCAGCATGTAGCTGCAGGACATAATAGTTAACAAGCCACATTTAATGCCCTTAATATTACTAACATTTTGCATGCATGAAAACACAAAACTCCAGCATATACATGCTTCCTGTTTCTTTACCATATGTCATTATGTTCTGTGAGCAGTTAGAAGTAAATCTTGACCTTGATGTTGGCCGCTTTCTGGATTTCTTTTAATTTGGCCCAGCAGCTGAGATCAAAGCCCTGGTAGATACAGGCAGGCTTAAAAATGTAAAAAATCCTGTTCATCCTTCAGCACACTTTATTATGCAGTTGGAAGAGCACTTTGGAGAGTGGCTGGGTGAAAGGCTGGATTTAGCAGATGTTGCCCATATCATGCTGACAGCCTCGCATTTACGATCAGTGCCACTTTCAGATCTGAGAGCCAAATGTTGTGCACTGCGCTCTTAAATGCTTGCAGACATTCTAAGCAGTGGCCTGACATGCGGAAACTAGAATTGTATGGAACGTGCTCAAATAGCAAAGTCACTGAGCAGAGACCTCTGCTGAGGGTAGACATAGTCTGGTGGGTCTTGTGGGTAGTTCACAAGTCAGCTGGAGGCTTTATAGAGAAAGAAACGAGGCTCCTCTGGCAAAAGAGTGGACAATGTCATGAGAACACCTCTGCTGCTATGGGAAGGTTAGATTATTGCAAAACTTTGTCTGATTAACAGCCATGTCAATTGTGAAGGACAGCAAGCCGGGGGATCCTTCAAAGGAAGCATGAACATACTGGCTTTCACCTTGTTACCAGATAAGTCAGGAGTGGACAGAAGAGCACTGCCTGACAGGAGAGCTGGGCTGAACTGGGTGCTGCTGGGGAGAGGTTCTGTCTGCCAGATTAATGTTGAGACAGCACCCAATATGGTGGGGTCCACGCTCTTCTTGGGGCTCTTAAGAGTTAGTACGATGATCTTAAAGCATAGTAATTACGACAGATCTGAAGAACAGCTCTGAGTTCACTGACACTGCCAAGAGCAGAGTTCAACCTGGGTACCAGAGTGACCACGCATTTGTCAGTGGTCTGTTGCTCACAGCAGTCCCTGGGTGGTTTTCTATCATCTCTTGTATCAAGAGTGAACTCAGTGAAGTTTGCCCTGTGGGTCCCCTCCACAGCTGCAGAGGTGGTCTCCAGAGCATCCCAGTCAGGTTACTGATGCAGGGACCCAGCTGCTTGCTCGACACAGAGTTCATGCTGTGTATCACCAGACCTGTCAGCAGATCGCAGGAGCATTTTGTGCATAATGAAGGGAGGTGGCAGACTGTCAGAGTTTCATCTGTGCTTTAGTGACTCCTCATCCAGCTTCCAGAGAGGGTCTGAAACATCTTCTGGGCTGCTAGCCATATGAGAAAGCTGGAAACCTGGAGTATATTTCTTGGCATTGCCTCTGGTTGCTGTGTCTCCTCTGTCTCTTTCACTGGAGTCAGGATGCTGCATGGTGCTGCAGTGAGTTTGCAGGTTTTCTCTGTGGTAGGATGCTAAATAAAATCTGTGGCCCTTGAGTGACCAGGTTGCTTGATTTCAAAGAATCATAGAATCACTTTGGTTAGAACAGACCTTTAAGATCATCAAGTCCAACTGTTAATCCAGCATGACCGCTAAACCATGCCCCTCAGCACCACATCTACATGGCTTTTAAATCCCACCAGGGATAGTGACTCCACCACTGCCCTGGGGAGCCTGTTCCAGGGCTTGAAAACCCTTCGGAGAACAAATTATTCTTCATGCCAAATCTAAACCTCCCCTGGTGCAACTTGAGGCCATTTCCTCACGTATTGCCTGGCAGCGTGGCAGTGCTCCTGTTCTCCCATGCCCCTGTACAGCACAGATCCTACTGAGCATCTGCTCTCAAACAAGAAAACCAGCAACATACCCCTGAGATTTATGAGGCAGGAGGGCTGGCAACACAGTGCTCATGCCTGCAGGGCACAAGCACACCCCCTGATTTCCTCCACCACGGAGGGTCCCCTTAATGGCGATAAACGCTGTGTGGCAGTGAACTTCAAAGGCTGTCGAAGCAGACTCCTCCAGTCAGGGGCAATGCGATGTGTGAGACGCACGTCTGGGGACACATGGCGAGGAGGGACCGGGGCTTGTGTGACAGATGCACACACAGATGCACGGTCACAGGACAGACGTGCCCCTTGGCAAGGGGCAGGCGAGCAGGAAAGGAGATGGAGACCCCCAATTGCTGCCTTTCTTCCCCTGCCTATAGGTTCACCTTATATTTTGCAGGAATTTTACTGTGGCTTCAATCTAATAGCCCTGAGCAAAGGGTGATCTAGTTCTTACTGTTGATTAGAGCCTGTTTGGTGTGTTCCTATCTTCTGGTTGGGTTTTAAATTATAGAGATTCACTTCACTTGCACTGTGGTGTGACCTGATATGCAGCACATGGGGATAACTGGGGGACACTGGTGTAGAAATACATCTTCAGGCCTCCAGTTTCAGCCCTCAAGATGGCACAGAAACAAAAGGTTTAAGAGAGTGTGAAACAAATGCCATGAATTTCCTCTTAAATGGAGACATCATTTGCTGCCCAAGCCCTCTCCCAGCACTTTCTCTGCAGAGAGGCACACAGGTGTCCACAGACACTGCTCCCTCCTGGGGTCTATTCTGACCTACTAATACCATGTTGGAGGTGTTAAACTGCATCTGCACTAGGTGCTAAAAGGTGTTTCATCGTGTTAACTGCACAGAATAAAAGGCAGCATCCCAGCAAAAAGCACTTATTTCTTCCTGTCTTGCCAAAGCCTGTGACCTCTGTGTGGCTAGGCCATCTCCCTTGCTGCTCTTTTTTGTTTAGGGTCTTGTCAAGCTGGAAAGGACTGGAGCACTTTAATGATGTTCACTATAAACTTATATAGAATATGTAGTTGTAACATTTATAGTTCTCCAACTGTAACTGAGTTAGGGTTTAATTGTCTTTTCAGTCAATGCTGTCTCATTTGGGAACTTGCCAGAGCATTTACATTTGGTCAATTGCTCTGTCTCCTCTTGATTAGATCTGTACATCTATCATCACCTTGGCTCACCCCATCTGACCTCCATGTCCAAGCCTCACTAGCAATGAGAAAACTTTCCTGCTGTAAAACTTTTTTTTTAGTGTAAGGCTGATAAAATGCTGAATTGATTGACCTGAGCATTTGTGGATGAGATGGTTTGAGATTAAACCTGACTGCAAGTGTCCTGAGCAATCTGCTCTAGCTGACCCTGCTGTGAACAAAATGTTGAGCTAGTTGGTCTCTGGAGGTGCCTCTAACCTCAGCTACTCTGTGGCATGGGGAGATTTCTATGCAAATAACACGCAGGCTGTGGATGATGACTTCCAGGGAATGGACACTCACTGACTTGCTTTATTTGTGTTGTGAACCTCATCAGACCATGTACATGGATCAGATGAGGGTGGCTTGAGAAAGAACCAGGTAGAAAAGGCTCTTTTGCACTGGTGCACACCCACAGTGCAGATGCTGTGATTAAGATATGCTACTGTAGCATCTAGGACAAGTGAAGAGAAAGGAATAGCAGCTGTTTCCACATTGTGCCACCAAGGTGATCTACTGTACAGCTAACCAGCATGGTCAGCAGGACTAGGGCAGTGATCAGCCCCCTGTACTCTAGTCTTATCATCTCGACACCCATCCTTACATATTGGTAGTCATAGATATGATCCTTTCTCAGGCTGCTCTTCTCTAGGCTAAACAGCCCCAGGTCTCTCAGCCTTTCCTCCTCACAGAGATGCTCCTGTCCTCTCAGCATCTTTATCGCTCTTGTTGGACTCTATCCAGTAGTTTCCTGTCTCTCTTGAACTGAGAAGCCCAGAACTGTACCCAGTACTCAGTTGTGGACTCACTAGGGCAGAGTAAGAAGGAGGACCTCCTTTGACATGCTCGTCAGACTCTTCTTAATGCACCTCATTCTGTGCGAGGTGTAAATCTGTACCCTTGAGTTTGCAGAGTTTGCACTTGTGAGCAGCAGTAGGTTTGTACCTACAGGGACAAGGTCTCCTGTGTCTGCACACAGCAGTGAGTGGTCCAGGCTGGGAATGAGCTTTGTTTTCCCTGTTCAGCTTCTTAAGTGTTTTCCTTTTTTTCCCATTTAATGGAAAACCCTGATGGAGCCATGGGAACCTGACAGGAGCACTTGATGCCATGTGCCCCGCAGCCACACTGCTGCAGCTTTTCCATTGGATATCATCCAGCATTGCAGTGCTGTGACTGCTGTGAGCTCTTATGAACACCACATTGGAAAACAAGAGGCAGCTTTTCTTGCTGTATTGTCCCTGTATGTCTCCCAGATGGGGTGGAGCCAGTCACCACAACCATCAGCAGGTATTCACCTCCTTCCCTGACTGCAAAACAACCTGCTGATTTCCTGGCTTGCCTTGGATGTGGGGATCTGCTGTTCTTTAGCCTGGAGAAGAGAAGGTTCCAGGGAGATCTTATAACTGCATTTCAGTATCTGAAGGGGACCTACTGGAGAGCTGGGGAGGGACTGTTTACAAGGGCTTGTAGTCACAGGATAGGGGACAATAGTTTTAAATTAGAGCAGGGTAGATTTGGGTTAGACATAAGGAGGAAGTTCTTCACAATGAGGGTAGTAAAATACTGGAACAAGTTCCCAGAGATGTGATGGAGGACTCATTCCTGGAGACATTCAAGGTCAAATATGCTGGGCCCCTGAGCAACCTGATCTAATTAATGATGTTACTGCTTACTGCAGGGGAGTTGGACAAGGTGATCATTGAACATCACTTCCAAGCAAATGCATTGTATGATTCTGTGATCAGACTACCCAGAGCAGATCCTTGGAGTGCTCCTAAGTAAAGCCACTTAGGTCTTGGTAAATTTGAAAAGGACCAGAAGCAGCTCCTGCTGCCATAGCTCAACCTACAAACACCCACTGAGGCAAATAACATCACTCATAAAAAAGCTAGAGTTGTTAGCTTTCTTCTTTGTACTGCTAATGAAGCTAATTAAGCTGCCTGCAAAGAAACGGAGGTTGAACTGGCAGGAAGGCATAGAGAGGAGATGGTTTTGTCAGTGCAATGTTTTCCTGATTTGTGTGATTACTCAGGGTCTTTGATCCTTAAACGAGCTTCATGGAGGGGCTGGCAGAGCAGAGCAAAGCTTGTCCAATGTCCTGTGGGACCTACTATAGCAACAGGCTGGAAAGAGTGTGCACAGGGCTGTTGCTTCTTTCTGGAAGGACTTTTGTCCAGTATGACTGGAGATGAGTTTACTGTTAATGGTCTGCTGAACTGACCTTGCTGGCAGATAAAACTTACCCACATCCTTCCACTGGATCAGCAGCTTTCAGTTCCCACTATAACTGGCTTTGCATCTGCAAGCCCAGGGAGAATGTGATGTCCTATCTAGGCTCCATCCTGACCATTACTTTGCAGTCCCATTCAGAGTTTTCTCAAGCTTGGGATGGTCAAGCAAGGGAAGGTTGAAGTCTCCCAGCCCAATTTTGCTGGAATCTCAACTACATGGCATTATGAACCAATCTTCTATTTGCCACCTCTATCTCCTTATGGCCCCAGGATGCCATGGGGTCTTGTATCCCAAGGAGATGACTTGAGCTATGCTATGGTCTGAAGTTCAAGGTGAATTAAAGCACAGGAAAAGTGGAGATACCTTTCCAAACTGACACTTATGAATGAAAAGCCCATCCCCAATGTCCATTCACACCTCTGAAATGTGTGTTACACCGTTGGAAGAGGGTTCTTACACTTTGCCAAGCTTAGTGGCTAATTCAATCTTTGGCTGGCCTCCAGCTTTGCTCTGCCTGAAGGATAGCTCAAGCTGCACCAGCGAGGTTTAGGCTGGACCTTACAAAAAAACTTGTTTTCATTGAAAGTGCTGTTAGGCATTAGAACTGTCTACACAGGGAGGTGGTTGAGTCACCATCCCTGGATCTAAAAGCCATTTAGATGTGGTGCTGGGGGATATGGCTTAGTGGTGGACTTGGTAGAGTGGGGTTAATGGTTGGACTCAATGATCTTGAAGGTCTTTTCCAACCTGAGCGATTCTATGATAGCTGCAATCCTTTGGTCCTTCTGCAACTGCAAAGGAAAAGTGAAATATGACTTATTTACTGTAATGCAATCTCTTCTTCCTTCCAAAACAACTGAACCCAAACCACCAGCCAAACAGGAAAAGAAAAAAAAAAAAAAAAAAAAATCAGCCAGGCATTGTGATGATTGTTGAGGATGATGGCTCCCATGTTGTGCCTCTCCCTCTGTGCAGAATGGGGATCCTTAAAGATTCCCTGCTTGAGAGGTGCTTCACTTCCCACAAGGTCCTCAAAAGCTCCCCTAGCAGCTGTGGGAGAGACAGGGGGAGGCAATTACTTTCCAGGCAAGATGTGCCAGTAGATCCTAGTTAGCAGAGGTGTCTGGTGCCTGAGAGTGATGCCTATGAATGAACTAAGCTGATGAAGCTGCTGTCACATGCTGCAGATGAAGCAACTGCACTCGTGTTAAGCCACATCTCACCCAAACTCAACAATTTCTGTCCCAGATATGCAGGACTGTGAAAGTGGAGCCTCTGCACAATGGGGTTGCTGCAGTCTTACCTCATTGTGGATTCCTGGGGAACGTAGAGTTGGAAAGAGGGAGCAAGTGATCCAGTGAAGGAGGCAGGACCTGCCATTATCAGCCTGAGCATTAATTATCTAATTAACATCACACTGTGTGACACCAGAGTCAGCAGTATGAGTTTCTTGCAGAAACCTCCTACTCCAGGGTTTTTTTGTTTGCTCTGATATCTCTTCCACATCACACTGAGGAGCCTGGCAGGAGTGGCTGGTGCTATCTAAAATAGCATGGATGATTTTTACCTTTTCCTGCACTGCTCCTGCCATGCGAAGCAGGAAGCAATGTTGGATGAACTTGCAAAGCTGAGCTGGACATAGTTTCTGCAGAAGTGGTTGTGTTAACTCAGCACATCATCCTGGCTGCACACTGGTGGGGAGGGAGGGGATGAGAATGATGACTTCATCCTTTTGGAAATTTCTGTGGGTTTTCTGCTGGACAAAGTTACCAGAAGCTGTTAAAAAATTTCTATGTGTTCCACACTAAGCTATAGCTGCATTTCAGGAGAGATGTGATACTTAGAGGCAAAGCACCCTTTTCTTCATCTATAAAGTACTGCAGGTCCTTTGGGATGATTAGCAGGTATTTATAGTTGAGGAGATGGATGACTTAGTTCTAACCACATGAATGATATCGCAGCAATGGCAGCCTTAAACACAGACAGCTAGAGGTCACATTTGATTATATCAAGACTGGATTTGAGCTGAAGCAGCTGGGAGAGATGTTTCTCCCTCCTTGAGAAATGACAAGTGCAAAACCATCCTTCCTGATTTGGGTTCCTCAGTCAGCCAAGAGCAGAGTGCTGCTGTGTCTGAAAACGGGGTAGGGTGCCAGTGGCTCTGTTATCCTTGGCAACGAAAAGCAACTTGTTAGTGGTGGCAGCACAGCCCAGCTGGCAGGGTTGAGAGGCCGTGGCAAGCAGAATGTCCTCAGCATTTGTCTTCCTGTCCCCTTCCAGAGAGCACGTTAGGACGTATCTCATTCTGCACTGATTGCTCTCCTGCGCTATTAATTTGTGGCTGTATAAACTTCTGCTGCTATTAGAGAGTTAGGTGATGCAGAACAAAGCTGCTTATTAACACGTGGAAGAGTACTGGATGCTCATTGAGCAGCTCCTGTTGCCACATGTTGGGAGAAATTCAACTCTTACCATTGCCAGCTGGGCAAGGGCTTGGCCAGTCTCTCTAGATGGAGGCCCTAAGACTCAGGCATCCCACAGGCTTTGGGGCGGTGGAGTTAGTCATAGAGGTTGATACTTTGCCCCCACCACTTCAGGATGAAAATCATGTGGCTCAGGTCTACTGCCCCGAATGAACATGCTGGAATCTTCTTCATTGTCAACCCTTCTTACAACCTGCCAGATGGCAAAATATCCATATGGCTGGAACAAGTTGAGGAAAACCTGCTTGTGTGTCCTTCCCATGGTGATGAGGGGTAAGAATGAAACAGTAAAAGGGACAGGAGGGCGTTAAGTGGAAAGAGAGACCCAGAGCTGAAAGAATAGGAAGTCCTACTGATCAGGACCAAGGCACAAAGGTGTGAATGGAGCAGAGCAGAGCAGGTGAGAGTCAGGTGTGAAGTCCATCTCTGGGACTGGATTTGAGCTGTTGAGGATTTCTGTCTGAATTCCCTTACTGCAGAGGCAGAGAGCTGTGTAGATGCATCACCAACCTGTTATTGTGATGCTGCTCAGATGTACCATTCTCAGAACTGAATGACAGATCATTGATCAGCCCATAGGCAAGAAGAAGCCAAGACTGGAGTTAAGAGGGAGCTAGTGGAGTGTGATACCAGGAGCCATATGGATTGCAGTTACTGCAGTCCTCTTGTTTTGCTAGATGGTTGGAGACAGAGGGAAGACACCCAGTGAGCAAAACCCAAAGGAAGTTGCATCTCTCCACTGCATTCAGGTGGAGAGAAGGGGTGGAGATGTTTCCAGCCAGAAGGGCAAAGGCAAGTGCTTTACCTCTCAGTCCTTCTCATTCTTACTAACTTCTGCAGCCTCAGACGCATCTTAACCTCTCCCTGTCTACAGTCCTCCTGCCATCAGCGTGATGCTTAACCAAGCTGCCTTTCCAGACCCATTCCAGATGAACTGCAACAGGACTTCCCCCAGCTTTGGTGTCTGTGAGCAAGACTGAGACAAAAAGGGAGGGCTATAAGAGCTGAGCAATGGTGTGGAAGGGATGTCAGACCTGGCCTTGCAGGCAGAGCAAAGGCATTGCTGTCCACTGGTTGGTTGGTGGGCCTGAGAGAAAGTCAGCAGCAGCTTTTTTATATTTTACTGCCCTGGAGCTGGAGGGGCAATGGCAGGCATGAAATTTCACTGCCACCCCTGTCAGCCTGATGGAGAAAGTAGCACCTTGCCCCCTTCTGAGAATGTAAGGAAGCCAAGAAGAATGGGAACAAGTCATACCCAGAGGGGAGAAACAGCTTGGTGTCTCGAGTCCCTTCTGCATCTAGAGATGGGTTTATCTTGCAAAATTATATCACTGGTGTCGGACATAGCCTCAGTTCTTCAAGCTAGACGTTCAACAAATTTGAGTGTTTGCATTTCCTATATGTATAAGGAACCTAGAGCATGTCTACTTGAGGGTCATCATCTTTCTAACAGTTACCACTGGTCTGTAAAGGTTGTACCTCTTTTTTGACATCATCATCATATCTGTCTGAGTTCCTGTCATGAGCACAACCGAATTCTCTGAGGTTTGGGAGAAATAAAACACACCGAGAACGGGAGCAGATGTGGTATGGTGCTCATATGTTCCACATTTATGCAAATCTTGCTGTCACCTGTAATAATACTTGATGCTGTGAAGCATGAGGCTTTAATCATAGTGATGTGAGCAACTTGAGGCTTACCAACTGTACACTTAACCCATCCTTCCAGCAGCAGGATTTGACTCATCAGTGGCAAGGAGATATGTAGATGATGTAGCCAGAGTGCAATTAATCTACTATTTCCAACGTATCATTCTGTGTATGGTTACATCATGGAGTTGGTCCTCTACATGTGGAAAAGTAAATCCTGGGCCACCAAGCCTGTCAGCTAGTAGCATCTCCCTAGCGTAAGTTTAGTGTTCTTCCCAGCCCATCTTGTGCTCCTTCCCTGTTGTGACTGGGGGGGGGATCTTAGGAAGAGGCATGGACATCAGCACATTTTCCAGACCTATTTGACATCAGGCAGTGACAAAGGAATAAGCAGAGCTGTTTCTCTGGAGAATGCCCCACAGGGAAGGCATTTGGCTCTCCATCATGTTTCCACGATCCAAGTCAGTGGCAGGGGTTGGTGGTTGCTGGCAGTGGAAATCTAATAGAGATTGATGTCACTAGTGGCACCATGTTGTGCTCAAAGCACTTTCAGCATTGTGGCAGCCAGGGCTGAGTCCCACTGGCATTGCTTTGCAGGGTGGATCCATCTTCCCCCACTGCTGCTGGGACCAGTACAAGATATGGAGTAACTGTGCCAGAAGCTCCTTCCAGCAATGTACTTCCTTGGGGTTGTGGGAGTTAAACATTCAAACTTTGCAATTCTCCAAGTTAAGGCTGTAAGTGTACTGAGCAGCTAGTCAAGATGCTTTTTAGGTTGCTTATAGATAACAAGCACAACATGTCTCAGTAATTGGTGTCTTGTCACTGACCAAGGCTCTTTGGATGCTGAAAACACCTCAGACTGGCTGAGTTATTAGGGTGCTGGACATAGATTTGAGCCATATATCAGTAAGGCAGCCTGTATGGGAGACTACCATGTGCTAGCAGATACCTGCAACAAAGAGAGACCCATTTCAGTCTATTCCCCTAAGCCCCTGGTGACACACTCTTGGGTCTTTGGAGCAGGTTTTGGATCCTGCAGTAGAGATCAGCTTCTGGGATTGGGTAGGGGCAATTGCTGTGCTTCATTCCTGGGATGGGGAAAATTGCCTCCCTGCTCTCAGGGTTTCCAAGAGCTTGTTGTTTTGCTCTGATGTCATGGAGGTGGCTTTGCCAGGGAAATCACAAAGGCGACCACAAGTGGGACTTAAAATAGCTCTTCATGCAAGGAGGAGGCTGGGGGAGGGGGAAGGGGGAGCAGTGGGAGGAGGACTGCCAGCCACATTGTCAACTTTCCAAGGGCAGCTGAACTCTAGCCTGTCAGTACTCTGACTCTTCCCTAGCTGAAAACCTCAGCGGGAAAGAGGGATCTGGTGCCCCATGGATGCTGCAAGCCATACGGCCTGGCAGAAGACTTCTAGTCACTGGGAGAAAGGAACAAAACCAAAGTGGCATCTTGAAGGAGGAATGGGGGCCAGCCTCTCTCCAGCTGGTGGCTGGGTTCATGGTGGAGCCAAGTCTCCCTTCTCACATTCCCCCTCCTCCTATGGCATCCTGCCCAAGATGGCAAAGGCAGCAGCTCCACTGTGCTTGAATGGCCCAGCCAAGTTCCTGCAGACACTGAGGCTGGAGGCTACAGTGATATACAAGGGAAAGTGGCCACCACATGGAGGACTCTGTGCTTGTGGGGTTGGGAGACTTTGTGCTTCCACATGCTAGAATTACCTTGGGGCAGCATGGACTGTGCCTGTGCTGGCTTTCTTGGGAGAGGCTGGGCAAAGGTGTGAACTCGTAGAACCACAGCATAGTTTTGGTTAGAAGAGACCTTAAAGATCATCCTTAGCACAAGCAACACACCACTAAACCTTGTCCCTTAGCACAATATCTATATGCATTTTAAATTCCTCCAGGGATGGTGACTTCACCACTTCCCTGGGCAGTCTGTTCTACTGCCTCACAACCCCACCCCAAACAAGATGGAGGTTGAGTTTGAAGCCCTGATCTGCCCCAGGTGATGTTCCTAGTTACCTACAAATCAGCAGATCACAGCTGGTTTCCTAGCAAGATGCAGCACTTCTCCAGGGAGCTCTATGTGGCAATCTTTTATACCAACAGGTCACCCCAGAGCCCTCCCCATACCATCATCTGTACCAGGGTGCCTCAAATGCAATCTATTTTGGTCTCCCATAGCAAACACCATCAGTGGTGATGAAAAGCTCTGGAATGAGGCTGAGTTGGTTGGCTGGACTCCTTTTTTAGTCAGAAAGTGGTTCATCCTGTTCCAAAGTAGGTGCTCAGAGCTGGTGGGACCAAACACCTCTAAGAGCTGCCTATCTCCGTATGGGAGCCTGGAGAAGGCATTTTGTTAACACTAATTTTGAGATGTGTCAAGTTAAATGCCAACACATCTCCCTTGTGTCTGAGTGGAGGAGACATCCTTTGGAGGGTCGCCAGCTTGGGGCCCCTCCTAACTCGTACAGCTGTGGTAGCAGGAACAGTTTATGGCTTGTATGTGTGCCACTAACTGCATACCTTTTTGGGAACCACCAGCAGATAAAGGTCCTTGGGGCTCCCTGTCTCTGCCTCCTGCTTTCTGTGGGCTGGAAAATCCAGTACTGATATCACACCACCCCAAAAACATTTTATTTTTGCCTTTTCTTTTCACAAGTTGCAGTCTGCGTCTTGTAGGTGTGCTGATCCTCATCTTATAAAGATTCAGTGTCTGCTGTAGGAGCTTTTGGGCTGACATAGCAAGAATCCCAACTTTGCTGGACACAGAACATGATAGAATTTTCACCCTGAGCCACCTCCCAGGGAAATAATGCTCCCATACTGCATGCTTGTGTCCTCAAAGTTGAAAGTTTCAGCTAAACCAACCTTTGATGGATCAGGGCTGGCATTGGTGGCTGACGGTATGGGAAGGGCAGGCTTTGAAAAAATCCTATGAAACAGAGTCATGATAAAGCACCTTATCTTTATCTGCTCTGAGATATGGCATAGAAGCATAGAATCATAGAATCATTACAGTTGGCAAAGACCTCTAAGACCATCGAGTCCAACCTTCTACCAAACACCTCCGTGATCACTAGACCACATCCCAAAGTGCCATATCTACCCAGTTTTTTAACACCTCCAGGGATGGTGACTCCACCAGTTCCCTGGGCAGCCCATTCCAATGCCTTACCATTCTTTCAGTAAAGAAATTCTTCTTAATATCCAACCTGAACTTCCCCTGGCACAGACTGAGGCCTTTACCTCTTGTCCTGTCATTAGTCACTTGGTAGAAGAGGCCAACACTGACCTCACTCCAACCTCCTTTCAGGTATCTGTAGAGATCAGTAAGACCTCCTTTAAGCCTCCTATTCTTCAGGCTAGACAATCCCAGCTTCCTCAGCCTCGTAAGACATGCTCTACCCTCTGTGACTCTGTCAACATACCTTCTCCTTCCCTACTCCACCACTGCTCCAGACCCAAAGATGTCCTCAGTCTGTGCCAGCTGGTTCATGTCTTTTGTATCCCAGGAATACAAAACTTGTCCCAGCTCTACTAACCTGTTCCAGCCTTGCTCCTACATGCTCCTCTTTGGCAATGTGGTTGAACATTACTCATTGCAGTGGGACATGTGTGCATGCTTAAGTCAAACATGTTGTTCCAGGCCTTGGCCTATGTGGGGCCCCAGTTTGGAGATTCCACACACATCTGTTATTACCCAGCCCTAAGCTCTCACTACACTGCAGCCAATGTTCTGCTTTGGATTAAATTTATCAGGGGTTAAACAAGATCACTTCTCTTCTCTATCCCATGATCTAACCCAGGATTTGGGTATACAGAGCAGCATGACTCTTAGGCTGCCTTGTCCTACCTACTGAACTTTAGTTTAAGGATTATCTTGCCTGAATCATTCTCAATTAAATTTCTCTCCAAGTTTCCCATAAAATGGCACACTTTGGAGAAATTGTTGGGAAAGAGATTTTATAGAATCATATACTAGAATCATAGAATCATTTTGGTTGGAAGAGACCTTTAAGATCAAATCCAACTGTTAACTCAACACTGCCAAGTCACTACTAAACCACATCCCTCAGCACCATGTCTACACAGCTTTTAAATCCTTCCAGGAATGGGTGCTCCATCCTGGGCAACCTGGTCCAGGGCTTGACAACCCTTTTAGAGAATTTGTTTTTTTGCTAATGTTCAGCTTAAACCTGCCCTGGTGCAACTTGAGGTCATGTCTTTGCATCCTATTTTTTGTCACCTGAGAGAAGAGACTGACCCACACCTAGCTCCAAACTCCTTTCAAGGAGTCGTGGAGTGTGAGGTGGTCTCCCCTCAGCCTCCCTTTCTCCAAGCTGGACGACTCCAATTCCCTCAGCTGCTCCTCACAAGACTTGTACTCTAGACCCTTCGCTAGCTTGTAATGTGTGTCTCTATATGCGTGTGCTCAGATCTCACTCTAGGAGGGCAGCAGGTATTGCTGCAAATGCCTCTTGGCTCTTGTTCCACCTCTGGGTAGCTTCAGTCTCCCACCAATTTATCATGAATTAAGCATCCCCGCCCCTGTGCTCTCCTTCACCCTCCACTTGCCTTTCAGAGGAATGTACTGGCCTTGTGCCTCCAGGCTGCAATTTAACTTCAGCTCATGCTGCATCTGCAGATAGATCCTTAGTGCTGTGGAATACAGCACTGCATTTTCTTCTCTGAATGGCCTTGGGCAGAGCAGCTGTATTGTAACTCACCGCCTTCCTGAAAGGTCCATGTCCTCCAAGTGCTGCGTTGAAGCGATGGATGGGGCTGACCCCTTGACATCTGGCTGTGCATGGCTTGCCTTGAGACAGAATAGTACAGAGTTGCTGTTGCTGCAAAGGGAAGTCATCAGTGTGAGAGAGCTTGTGTGAGGAGTTTCACGGGGAATGCTCATTAAGGTTAGAAAAGACCATCAAGTCCAACCATAACCCAACACCACCATGCCCACTAAACCATGTCCCAAAGTGCCACGTCTACACATTTTTTTAACACCTCCAGCTACAGAAGATGCTGAGATTCCTTCATATACACAAACAGGCTCCTGCAGAGTGCAAAACATTACTTCCTTCTCCTAGCCAAGGGAAAAGGGCCTATGCAAGAAGATGCTGTGAGGATGAGGGGACATTTCCCTTTCTTCTTACTGTCCTTGGGTTGTCAATGAGGTGTTTGGTGACCGTGGTATGTGGAGCAGCCTATGTCCTCCAATTACTTGCAGAGCTTGTGACCAGTGCCTAGAGAGGTAGGACATGCTCTGAGATAGCAAAGTGACCTCCATGACATGCTTTGGAGTGTAATATTTATTTGCCTGAAGTCTTGCAGTTCAGGCCTGCTCTCTCCAGGGTGAGAGTTCAGGGTAAACTAGCCCTGTGCTTGGTTTTCTGACTCTCCTGAGAGGATAGACTGAGAAGATCTGAGCATTTCTGACATGTATCATCTGTGTCTGTAGTATTAAAAATGGTTGGTGCTCACCACCCCTTCCAAGCCCTCTCATTTCACCTGGGAGAGAGATTTATTCTGGCTGGCTTATCATCCGTAAATGTCCTTGGTTGACTCCGCTTTGCATTTTAACAAGAAACAAGCACTTTGTAATAACCGCAGAGATTAAACTGTGACGGACTCTCAAACCATTAACCTGCAGGAAATATAACAATAAATTAAACATATTAATGAAGCTGTACTACAAGCCCTGAATTTGTTAGGTAAATTGTAGAGTTATTAACAATGAACCCAACTCAATGTAATTCATCACCAAGGAATTTTGGGAGGTGCATGGTGGGGATGGATACCAGAAGTTGTTCTGCATCCTTGTTTCAGGATAGAGATGCATTGAGGTTCTTGTATGGCTAACCAAAGTAGTCATCATCTTCAGATCAAACATATGAAGTGACTCGTCATCCAGATTGATTCACTCTGTCTTCAGCTTGATGTAGGATGGCTTTTGTGTGCCTGCCATGTACTGTTTGGGGAGCAGGAGACGTTGAACTGTTTGCAGGGTGTTGTTGCAGAGCGTCTTTAAAAGAAGAATGCGGTGGCAGGGCAAACACCTCAAAAATGTTAGTGCTACCTTTTCTATGGCTTGTGCTCTCCCAGTCCTTACTGGGAAAAAGGCCTGATGGTGGTATTTGTGACAGACTCTAGGAAATGGTCTCCTTTGCCTCACATCCTCCACTTGAATCACGTCCCCTGTAACAGACAAAGATCCTTTGGTGTGCTGGTGATATTAATCATCCTGGGTAGGCTGCAGATGGAAAAGGCTGAAACAGAAACTTGTAACACCAAGCCCAGACCCACAACAAAACATCACCATGTCATCCTCTCACTTCAAGAAGGACATTGAGGTGCTGGAGTGTGTTCAGAGAAGCTCAAAGAGGCTGGCGAGGGATCTAGAGCACAACTCCTATGGGGAGCAACGGAGGGAGCTGGAATTGTTCAGCCTGGAGAAAAGGAGACTGAAGGGAGATGTCATTGTTCTCTACAATGAAAGGAGGCTGTAGCAAGGCGGAGGTGTCTCTTCTCCAAGGTACCAAGTGATAGAACAAGAGGAAATGGACTCAAGTTGCACCAGAGGAGGTTTAGATTGGATATTAGGAAAAACTTCACCAAAATGGTGTTGCCCATGGAGGTGATGGCATCGCCATCCCTGGACATGTTTAAACGCTGTTTGGATGAGGAGCTAAGGAACAGTTGTGTTCAGGGAGATATTAGTTTATTGCTGACTTAGTGATCTTAAGATCTTCTCCAACCAGGTGATTCTATCCCTCTAAACATTGCCACATTTTGCTCCCATGTGCGCAGGAAAGCACAGACACTGCAGAATCATAGAATCATTTAGGTTGGAAAAGACCTCTAAGACACATGTTCCATCGTGTCCAAGGAGAGCAGCAGTTGGAGCATGGTTCATTTTGCTGTAGCACTAAAGAACAACAGGGTGTATGCCTAAAGCAATAGGATGCAGCATCATGTACAAGGGAGTGCAGCACATGGGGAAATGCCCTCATGAAAGTTGTGGCTCCCTGGCAGTGCAGGTGGCTGCTAATTTGAACAGTATCCACTATTTGAATGAAGCCAGCAGGGGTGAGGAACAGGGATTTGTCATTTCTCGGAGGCAGCTTTGGGTCCTTGCCAGCTCAGCAGGGTTGGGAGCAGCTCCTCTTGTCCAAAGCAGCAGCTGCAGAGCCAGTCCCAGCCAGAGCCTCTCCTATGCAGGGGGGTTGCTGACAGGAAACGGGAGAAAATTGGGTTGGGAGAAACCTGAGAGCTTGTCAAACTTGAAAGTAAGATCGACTCTACCTGTATCTCCCCTGGCTTTACTGAACTGCCAAGCTCCTCAGGTAAGTTGTCATGTGGTTCCTTTACCATTATGGCTATGAAGTTTCACAATCTAAAGCCAGCCTCCCTACTGTTGTCCATCAACTACCCACACCAAGCACGAAGAAAGATTTATCCTCTTCTTTTTTGTTTTCTATATAAAAAAGATTATTCTACTTCCCATCCATTTTCTCTAAACAATCCCAGTTCCTCCTGCTTTGCCATGTAAGTTCAAGCTCCTCAAGTGCTATTCAATTTTCCTCCTGGAGCGCTGCACTCATCCCCCCAGCAATAACTTCAGGGCAGCTGAACTATGCCATGTGCTCACAAGCACACATTCCTGCTGTCCTTTGCAGCAGAGGAGCTGGATCTCTTCTTTGCACTCAATTATCATCACCTGAAAGTATTTCTCCTCTCTAAGTTCAGTCCCATTTCCTTTTCTGAGCTGTTCCTTCATCATTGTGTTCCACGCTCTGCTATAGAACATGCTCACAGCCTCTTCTGCTGTAATAAGCTTCTTCCTTTATCCTGGTCATTCTGGGAAATACCAATTAATACTAGCCAAAGTGTTGCATGGGTCTTCACCCAGCTTCCAGTAGCTCTGTCTACAATTACCTGAAAGGAGTTGCAGTGAGGTAGGTGTTGGTCTCTTCTCCCAAGTAAAACTGATAGGATAAGAAGAAATGGCCTCAAATTGCACCAGGGAAGGTTTAGGTTGGATATTAGAAGAAACTTCTTCAGTGAAAGGGTTCTCAAACACTGGCATAGGTTCCTGAAGGAGGTTCCCTGGAGGTGTTTAAAAGACATGGAGAGGTGGTGCTGAGGCATGTGGTTTTGCATCAGACTTGGTAGGGTCAGATAATGGTTGGGCATGATCTTAAAGATCTTTTCCATTTTGTGATGCACCCTACAAAAGCTCAGGCTGCCTTAGGTTGATCTAGAGTAACTCCAGATCTAGTGATCTGAAAATTGGGCATTGAAATCCCAGAAGTGGTGGATGGGTGATATCTCCTAACCATCACTCACCTACATTGACTTTTCCCTGCAGCTCTTTGTGGGAAAGACTCCTCTCACCACCAGCTTCCTACAGCATTCTATGTCCATGCTGTGGAGTGAATCCCTCATGACAAGATCTGCCAGATGGTGGACAGGCATGGCAGGATAGTTTTGAAGCACGCGAATGCACCTGGATCAGGGAATTCTCCTATACTTTTGGTCAATGAAGATTTTTTTTCTTGGCAAAGTGTCACTCACATCATTCAGCATTGATTTTTCTTTTAAGGTTTCCCTGCTGTTCCCCTCCCAAGAGCCAGACTTTCTGCTGACAGAAAGTCTTGTGTGGGAATTTTGAGACTGTGCAATATGAAGTGTTGCAGAGACCTGCATTGGATTAGAGTTCCTGCAAATGGGATGGTCCCTGCTCCTCGTATAACCCTGTTGCCATATGTGTTGTACCACCACAAGCTTGCATGCTTGGTTCTGGAGGCAGGTCCTGGCAAGAGATGGAGTTTAGCAGATGCTTTCGCCACCAGTGCTGTGGGATGGACCAAGCAAAGCTTTCATATGGCTTTTTTTGTTTGTTTGTTTGTTTGTTTTCTTGTGGATTTACATGAATTTTTCTCACTGTTCAGCCTGCAGAAGGGAAGGCTCCAGGGAGACCTTCTTGCCACCTTCCAGTATTTAAAGGGGCCTATAAGCAACATGAGGACAGACTTTTTAACAGACCCTGTTGTGGCAGGGCAAGGAGTGATGGATTTAAGCCAAAAGAGGGGAGATTTAGACTAGATCTAACCAACCATTTTTACAATGAGTGTGATGAAACACCAGCTCAGGTTGTTGCCCATCTTGGAACCATTCCAGGTCATGTTGAACATTGCTCTCAGCGGCCTGATGTAGTTGAAGATGTCCCTTCCCACTGCAAGGAAATTCTGTTAGATGACCTTCAGTGAGCTGTCCAGGGACGTGGTTGAGTCATTGACCCTGGATGTGTTTAAGGGTCATTTGGATGTGGTGCTTAGGGATATGATTTAAGGTGAATCTTGTAGAGTAGGGTTATAGGTTGGGCTTGGTGATCCTGAGGGTCTTTTCCAACCTGGTTGTTTCTGTGATTCTGTGGTTCCTTCCAACATAAACTGCTGAATAATTCTATACTTTATGTTCTTGGACTCTTCTGATTTCAATCTTTCTTCTTATCTAAGGTTCTTCTGGACTTCCCAGCAAGTGTTTATGTCATTGTCCTCTCTGAGACACATTTAAACTGCTCTTTTCACATCTCGTAGCAAGGATTCTATGATTCTACTTAAGTGGTAGATGTCTCTGCATTTAAATCATGATGTACTGGCTTGTTTGTTTTTTCATTTTTTCCCCTGGAACTGACAGCTGGGAAGTGCTAGGTGCTTTCAGCTTTATAATTACCTCTGTCTGTCTTGTCTGTGTGCTCATGCACACACACACGTGCAGTTGTACACTGAGCTCAAGAGGAAGCAGTGAATGCAAGCAACAGCTGGATCTAGTATGTGACAACTCAAGGGGAACTGGTTTACTTTAAACATCTTTCTCTCTTCCTCACTGCTGCTCTTCCTGGCTGCAAGATCACAAGAACAAATAGCTCCAGAAAGTCTCAATCTATTTGGGAAAAATGGAAGTTTGCTAATTTTTTGTTCTACCTGTAGGAACTTGCCTCTGCCTGGAGTTCTTCAGGGGTTGGTTTGATTTGGACTTTTGTGAAGAGGATACCTTCAAGTTGTGTTTGTTCAGCCCAGAGAAGAGGAGATTCTGGGGAGACTTTCTTGTAGCCTTTCAGTGCAAGAAAGATGGGGACAATATTTTTGTCATAAATTGCTGTGACATGACAAGGGTACAGGCTGGAGAGGTGGGGCC